>JAMXBB010000004.1:7324397-7556063 GCA_024138015.1 Lumnitzera littorea
CAACATCAATTGGACATGCTAACTCAATCAGTCTCACCGAAAAGTCGAGTGAATTTAAAACAAAACTTGGATAGCTTATTTGTTTGAAGGAACTTACAGAGCAACCTCCACGGAATGTAGAGCAAGGCCCGGATGCGGTACGTCGTTCGCCGTCCATCTCATCATGATGTCCGAAACTTTGTTATTATCAATTGATTTATGCTGTTCTACCTAGTCTTTGATTTGAAGCTCTTGATTTTATTTGTCTGGTTATAGATATGGGCTAATGTGATTATACATTTTAGGATTAATTACAAATACATAATTTGTGTAATAGTTTTTTTTTTTTTTCAAGAAGTGATCCGAGTTTATTTTTTTTAAAAAAACACATAACCTAAGTTTTTTAATTTTGTGTAATTTGTGTTTTTATTGGTTAAAAAAAATATCAAATAATAAAATAAACAAATTTTACTTAAAAAGGGATTGTATTCGACAAAGCCAGAGCTCTGTATTCGGAGGCAACGTCCTGTTCATACTCATCGATCGAAATTGTGAATTCATTAAATTTCTTGCGTCATTTACAGTTCTGATCATATCCAAACAAATCACCTTCCCACTTACGAATTGTTGGCTATGTAAGTCACAGCTCATTTTTCACTCTTTATTTACCTCCATTGCTTTTATCAGATCGCCTCCCCGAAAACCATGAATATAATAGAACTCTTCAACTCTCTTTCTATTTAGGGAAGTAGAAATTTTCATACATTCTCCAGGTTTTGCTAATTTGAAAACTTTCACATATTTCTTAATAAACTGGACAGGGGGTAACCGAACAAACAATCAAACAAACATTGTATAGGCAACATACTTGATACTACTATGAAAACTCTGTCAAAATATTGCCAAATTCGCATTTGGGTTTCAGCTTTTGTTCATTTTTATCAAAATCCCAGGAGTGAAAAAAAGAGAAAAGAAAAGGCAAAACAGTTGAACTACACCGGAATTAAACTACATACCGTATTAAGAAAAAAAAAAGCTAGAAATATCCACCACTTTACAATATTAAATCTGAATATAAGCCTTAAGCCCAATAATCAAAATGGATTTGATTTTTTGTAATAAAGTAATAGCGTTCGAAGAATCAAGACCATATACCTCCTGAATGATCACGGAAGATTTAGTATGGTAGGCTTGAAGTAAGACCCGTTAAATCGATCTATCCGATCTGATCTTTTTTAATTTAGCTCACACTAATAAAATAAGATCATTTTAGCTTAAGCTTGCAAAAAAGGTCCATCTCAAGTCCATTAAGAAAATGATTCAATCCTAACCATTGATTACTATTATGATTTAACGGATCGAATTAATTACTATTTTTTATAAATACTTTTTTCACTTCCTCATTTAGATAATAAATAAATTTCAATTAATACTGTTACTTTACTAAATCATATCTTAAATATCAAATATTTAAACACCTTAAAAATATTATCCCATTTTTTATTAATTGTGAAATTTCATACTATCACGATTTTGTACTTATCACCTTACATGTTAAAGTCTTACTCCTCATTCCTATTTTATCTCAATCGATCATCCTATATGTGTAATACAAGTTATTTTCTTAATCATGTGTAGTGCAATTAAACACGCAACACATATGTGATAATCCTATTGTCCTACCCACACCAGTATTTTGAGAACCAGGAAATGTAGAAAGTAAATATGGGGATCCTATTGTCGGCTAGAAAATGCTTTTATCTTTTCCAGTTCCACCATTAAATGAAAGCAGTAGAACAGAAGAAATAAACAACCGAGACTAAGAGGATTCTTCAATTATAACATTAGGTGACATATAAAAAATAGGAATATACACGTATCTTCAATATGTAATTAACACAAAATTAAAAACCTTAATGTATTACGTTAGTAAAAAAAAAACTTCGATCACCTTTTTATAAAAGTATTGTAACATAGATAATGTATTTATAATTAACCCTACACTTTATACTGCCAAAGCTAAAGTATATAGATGCTAACAAAAAATTGATGGTTGGGGAAATTAAAATACTCTATATATACTTCAACAAGCTGTCAATTAGAAAGTATACAATATCCATTTGTAAATATAAAAACAGTATTGTCTGGAGGACTTGGTATATGGTCATTCTTTAAGCTCATGGGAAGTTTTTCCATTTCTTGTCTTCTTTTAAATGGTTTTTGTGCGCGCGTAAAACGTGCAAATTGCTAGGTCAGATGAAAAGAGGGAAAAATAATACAGTCCGAAGACTTAGGCCATGTTTTTATAGATGCAGCGCTTCAACTAGATGCTTCATATATTATGCTTTTCAAGTTAGGTAGAACTTACTATATTAATTATCAAGCGAAAATTAACTTGCAAATATGGAAATAAGGTATTACGTTTAAAAGAAGGCGTGAACAAATTTGAAATTGAAAGGAAAAGCAACCCTAAGGAGCGGAATATGCTGATCTCCTCACATAAGGTGGTTGACCGCCCCTTACCTCGGTCCTCCAGCCCAATCTTCTTAAGTCAACCGCCTTTCTTCCATAATTCTGGAAAGACTTGTCATGCATTGATTACGCATATATTTATATATATTTTAGTTGTAAGATTTATAATTTTTAGTATATTTATAAGTGTTGATCTACGTTATATATATATATATTGTATTCAGGATTGATAATTACACATAGTTTTATCAAGGTCTTGGACAGATTTCAAATTCATTTTGCTGCCATTCTGTGACGTACATGCATAATACGATAATTGAAACTTGTCTAATAATTATCATACTCAAATAATGTGTGTACTGCTTGTGTAAGGCCATTCAGGTTATGGGTTGCTACTATTTACAAGGGGAGGGTTGTCCCAAGCTTATAATAGATGTGGATAGATTAGGCACGGGTGTTAATACGCTGATTGAGTGGGTAGTTGATATGAGGGAACTATGGCTGATACAATCAGTTGAGCAGTAATGAAGTCACGATGGAGCTAATTGGTGGAATGAGATCACAGTCATTAAAACATCGCAGATGATTTCTACTCCTCATGTCTTGATAAGAGCAAGGAGCTCTGTATGTGACAATTAGAGGTTACGATAGCTGAAACCAGTCATATTCCTCCGGAGAATATTATATGCTGTAGATGACAAGTACTACAAACATAGTCATTTATTTGTAGGTGGTGAAAATTATGGTTCTATCATGTCTGAATGTAGAATTAGAGCTATGCAAGTGTAATAGGCCCAACGCACTTCCCGTAACCCTATTCTTTAGGAAAATCTCGATACCCTTACTCACTTCACCTCTTTCTCGCACAAGTAAGTTTAGAAAACCCTAACACTTGCTCTCTCTCTCTCTCTCTCTCTCTCTATTAGTCTGTAATCTTTCTGTATTCTTGTTTTCTAATGGATGATTGTATGTGTTTCTGGTAAGGAAAAGTAAAGAAGAGTAGTAAGAAGCCAATTTGAGATGGCTAATCTCTAAGGAGAAGAACTCCATATTTCAGTTGTGAAATTGCTTGCCTTCTCTTCTTTTTATTCTGTATTTATATTATGTTCTAGACTATTTGTTACAATTCTACTATTTTCCCTCTCAAATTTTGTTGCTACTGGTACATTTTGTAATTGAATATCTATATAAACTGTTGTAAAATACTGAAACTTTTTTACAGATTTGGTCCTATTATGTTGCATCCGTAACAATTTCTCTACCACTTCAAAACAACCTTGTCCACAAGGTTTAAGTGGAAATGGCTTGATTGAGACACCAAACACATTCTAATAGCCTTGCTGTAGTCTTTGTCGTGTATACAGTCTGGTTGGCCCTTTGTTCAAAAAATATTATCAAGATGGAAAGAAAAGAGAACCAAAATGGAAAATCCTTAACTGCTTTCTCCGAAAGGTTTTTATTCCATGTCCTGTCGCTGATGTGTTTGATCATGGGACTATAACTCCATCTCTTGTTGATGGTTGTTGTGAATCCTATATGATGATAGTTGTCTGGTAGAAAATAAAGGAAAATGGCGATGCTGATGTTAAAATTGGAATAAATTGCCGGTTGCCGATATCGTTATACATCTTGGTAGTAGTTAATGTTTGACAGAAATAATCCTCCTGAGCCTATTTATTACCCTGAAACAAAACTCCTTGTATGAATAATACGAGTTGCTCCTGCTGGAAAATTGTGATAGTCCCAAGTTGATATTAGGATGAGTAATATTGCCTTGATCCGTCCTTATCCAATTTTTAATTGAATATTCAAACCGCACTAATGTTTCCTCTAACTGTTCTTTACTATGGATAATGGAAACATCCTTCCGAGCTAGTTCTGTGACCATGTCTTCATAAGTACCCTCAATATCACGAAATGCTCCATTCAATGAATGAATGAATGTTGTGTGTCTCAGCTGATCTGGGTACTCCAAAGTTGTTTCTCCACCAAGTAAATCTTCTCTATCTTGGTACTCTTTAGATTCGGTAGCATCCACTTCATTCATATAAGTGAATTCTAATTGATCTTGAACACTACAATTAGGAAAAGAAACATGTGGTGTGTTGATTATGTTCTGTAAATAGTTGTGAAAAATTGGAAGAACGGGGTCTTTATATGTAGTGTGAGAAGTGAATGAAAAAAAAAAAATAAAGAGAATAGAATGTGATGGTAGGTTGTCTTTGATATAAAATTGATTTATAATAAGATCATATGGAAAGGGTCTAAACCTAATCATGAGTTTTCTTTACAAAATTGTCCCACGTTAAAAATTGGTTAAGGTGTTTCATACATGTATACCATTGGGAAGCTTGTTCTTTTATAACAAATTGGGACAATTGAATGAAATGGTTTTCTTCTATTTGATGAAAATCAAAGAAAACTTCAGTGATGAGCATCTACACCATTAGGTTATCTCTTGAAAATTTGGGTATTTCTTCTTGTAGTTCAATAATTTGTGTAGAAAATGAGGAAAAAATAGAATCTTGAAAGGGATCATCAAAGATATGGTTCATTTGGATAATTTGTAGTTTAGAATTGAGTAACTCTAAAGAATTGTTAAAATTACTCACAACTTGGGCAATAGCTTCTTGGATAGGATGTGGAATGGAAAATTTCTTTCTTGAATCCATGGCAATAGTGAAGAACGAGACAAGAACACCAAATTAATAGGCCTAACCCACTTCACGTAACCTTATTCTTTAGAAAAATCTCAATAGCCTTCATTGCTTTACCTCTCTCTTGCTCAAGTAAGTTTAGAATACCCTAACCTTTGCTCTCTTTCTCTCTTTGTTAGTCTGCAATCTTTTTGTATTCTTGATTTTTGATGGACGATTGTATATGTGTTTGGCAAGGAAAAGTAGAGTAGAGCGATGACAAGCCTATTCAAGATGGCTAATCTCCAAGGAGAAGAACCTCTAGATTTTAATTGTGAAATTGCTTACTTTCTCTTCTTTTTATTCTCTATTTGCATTACATTCTAGGCTATTTATTATAATTCCACCATTTTCCCCTCCCAAATTCTATTGCTACTAGTACATTTTTTAACTAAATATGCCTATAAACTATTGTAAAATCCAGAATTTGTTTGATAGATTTGGTCCTTTTATGTTACATCCATAATAAAGCGAGCTAAATAAGCCAACCCACCCCATCCCACTACATATTGACTCATGGGTTAAGTAGGTTAACTTGTTTTTTCAAATGTGGGCTCAAATTTTCAACTTAACCCACCCTACTATAGGTTAGTAATTTAAGCGCACCAACCTGCAAATTGATCTATACTTTGTTTTCTGTAAATGTTTTATGTAGGATATTTACAATCTTATCGATTCTAATAAGAAAAAAGGCTCCTAATTTTTGTCTTTTACAATTAATAGAGTTTTTGATATTATCATGCCATCGTGTTAAGGAAAAGAATTCACAAGTTACTTAATGTGGGACTCATATGATCATTTCTTTTTGCAAGTTAGTAAGCCAACCTACCCCATAATAGATTAGCTCACTTTAACCCACAAGCTAAGCAGAGTAAGTTTAAAAAACTTACATTTTAAGTAAGTCAAAATTCTTTAACCTAACTTGCATTTTTTTGCATGTTGCATAGGCCGACCCACGTGACCTGTCCCACTTATACAGCTCTAAGTGGAATATGAGTTATTTCAAACCTTAGTTGTCAGGGTTGTGTTGTTTAAATAACATAAATATAAATGAAAGTGTTTTGTTACTTTTAGTAATTAATAGATATGTATATGATGTGATATATATATATATGTAAAAATGATTATGTATGTATACAATAGTTATGTACTAGGCTCTTGACTCACCTTTTGGGCATTCAAATATTAGGTGCTGATGAAATTAACTTAAACACTAAACTAGAATGGGAGCAACATGGGTGCATCTATTGGATTAAAAGTTGATCGAGATGGATTTAGGTATACAAGTTTTCCATAATATTATATGCATTTAGAGATTGTAAAAATTCATGAAATTATAGATTTAAAAGTAATTTCTAAGCCTTATGTGTTCTATATTGAGGTAGAAATATGAGAAGAACTTACCATATTCTATAGTTTCAAGAATGTGTCATTATTCTTCTCTTAAAAAACTATTACATGGAATCACATTTTTTTTCTACCATGTGTCAAAATTTTATTAGTAATTGCACACTAATCATCAATTCATATAGCGTGTTAATAGAAGAAAAATTATTAATACTAATATATCACATATTTTAATGAGTAGTATATAAATACTAATAATATTTAGACATATTTTAATGATAATTCACTCATGTTCTCATATGTTTTATTTTATTTCATTTTATTTTTTGTTTCGCCAATGTTTTCATATGTTAGAATTTTATTGTTACATACTTTCCACTCATTAAAACATATGGTGCATTAGCATCGTGAAACTCTATTGGTAGCTAATATATATTAGGTAATAATATTGATGATAAAGAATTCTAATTAGGTGTCATATTTATTAACTTTTAAATTCATATATTTTGTCTTTAAGCTACTCAACATTACGAACCCTCTCTACCTCTCTCTTAAAAGTCAATTTAGTTAGAAAATAGATCTTTTAAAATATTTTAGGCAAAGTTATAAATTCAGTTATTAAGATTGTTTTAAATTTTGAAATATTACATAATATCATCTTCTTTTATACTCCCTTTGTTGTAATTTCAACCAACTATGTTTTGTCATTATTCTCATAAGCACATATAATAAAGGTGTGAAATATAGACATTTTTATAGTATTCAACTAGCATTGCCACCTGCGGCAACTGAGATAATATTCATATATTTTTGAAAGTTGATAATGCATTGATCTTTAGACGTTAAATTGTAAAATATAATATTTCATATTTTTATAAAGTTGATAATTTATTGATCTTTAGACATGCTCAAAATGTAAATTCCGCCATTTGCAGGGAGTAGTTCCCCTATGGAGTATCTTGAATGGATATATATGGTTGGAAAGATGTTTAACTACTTTGATTATGTTGAGTCCATTAGCATGGAGATTTGTGGGGTTTATGTATATACTTTACACTCTGCTATAAGAGAGCATTTAGGTAAAAAAACTGGCAAAGTCCTAAATTAGAGTCATTATATCCTTGGTAGTTTCTATTTTATATTTTCTTCGTGTATAAATTATTTCCTATTAAGTGTGTTAGGATTTGACTTCGAGCATCACTCTCTCTATATATATATTTGTGGTGAGAGAAAAAACCTAAAGATATGTTAGTGCGACTATTATCACTCATTTCCGGGTGTTTTCTCCAACATGCAAGGAACATACTTGAGACGTTCCTTATCCATTGCAGCTCGTTACTTGGGTAGGGAACATCCCTTGTCCGAGGAAGATTATTCCTTTAATTTCTTTTTTTTTTTTATGTTTTATTGGTTAGGAGGTATTATTGGGACCCCAAAAACTTCTTAAAAAATTATTAAGAGATTTTTATCAAAGAACTACAAAGTAGTGAGTTTCATAAAAATAAATAAATAAATAAAAATTTAAGATGTTAATGTAATGACTAGGAATCCGAAATAAATTCTTAAGGGATAAAGATCATTTTTAGAAGACTTGTCATATCGTTGCTGCTACATTATAGTGGATTGATATTTTAACCCCATCCTTTTGAAGTTTTCCACGTAAACTCATTGTATTTTCTTTCTTTCATGTTTTGTGACCCATAGCCAAAAGAATTCAGAGTTTATCCTAAAATAACTCATAGATATTTATTATATTTTTCCTACTTTACTATATACATATGCATACACACACATGCAAATAATATATATATTACTGAAGATCCAATGCCTCCATTTCATCTCACCGGTGAAATTTGTCATTAATAGTTTACCCATTTTACACTAAAGAATGTATTATTAATTTAATGAACTCAACTTATTCTATTTTGTCTTATTATAGGTTCATAGATCTGACCTAAATTGGATTTAACAATTTGATAGCTCAGTGGCCTTGATGCAATAGTAAGCAAGTAATTTTAATACATTGCGTACAAAGATATAAGTCTACTCCATTCGTATCTGAACTGGACCTGGTCCAGCTCATGGTTAATATCACTATCAGCTCAATTATAAGTTTTCCGTTCAAACGCACATATATGCATTACTATATAACATTTAAAGATTGGTATATGGCAGTATGTTGAGTTGCACATACAGAAAAATATCTTGTAAGGTGTTATTTGTAATACATATTATAAATAATTGTGATAATAAATAAAATATGAAAACACATGCTGCGATAGAACTTATGTTAACTAAATATATAGTATTTAACTTATTTAGTTACGTAATGCATTACAAGATAAGATATATATCTAGATATATAATAACACATACTTACACATAAGATATAATTTATTAATGACATATTGTATCTATATGACTAAAACAAATTGACCCTTAAGTAACTGCCACATTTTAAGTTACCCATTTACCCTCTATTTAATTTTATTTAACAAAAAAATTAATATTAATATTATTTATTAAAATCATGAACAAAGGATAAATTTATCAATCGCTCTCTTCCATTAATCTCTCATAATCCCAAAACCCTCTTTGTCCACTTTCTTTTCTATCACCCCACCACACAACATGGTGCTTATTCTTATGATCTCTCCATCAGTTTCTCTCTCTTTTTGTCCTCTCTGTCACTTGTATTATGTATATGCATTATATGGCCAAAATTCAAATTATAATCAAATATAACCATGATGATTATTGATGTATATGTGCAAGAATAATTTCTACCGATAATTCTGATTTACTAATAAGTATGAAATTAAATGATTTAAAGTGAGAGTAGATAGGGAAAAAAGAATAAATCTATATTTATATAATTTAACAAAAAATGTGATTTTTTACTGAATAGATAATGATAAATTATAAATATATAAATTTAATATTATTTAATCTACACACCTATCGCAGGTGCATCTTCAACTAGTAATATATAAAGCGTAATCCAATATGTACATATTATATATATATAGATATATATATTATTTTAAGAACAATTAAAAATTAGGAGAGCTTTATTTCATATGGTTTATGTCAATGTTGCTTTAAGCCCTTAGCTTAACTTTAGGAAAGCTTTCTATTTGCATATGAAACCTTGTCGAACTTAAAAACTGAATTTGTGGAGCAACTAAATTACTCACAAAATATTCGAATTCAGCTACATGTCCACTCAAATTCAATTTCATAATATATAAGTTGAGGACAAATTTGAACTATTAAAGTATTTATCAAGTCAAGCTACCTTGTGTATCCTTTCGGACTCCACTCGAATTTAGATATTAGTCAAGTTAAACACGTCAACCGTAGCACTAACTAATTTAACCAAGGTCAACTTGTGTTTATTGAATTAAAAAAGACGAGGTTTCTTGGCGATGCTTGCATGGGCACGTTGGCTGGACTAGCAGCTCTATTTAAACCGTGCGAGGTCAAGGAAAAATCAAGAAAACACTAAAAACTACTGTGTATTACACAGGAAAGTCATTTAATCAAATCCAATTAGTTTCATTCAAGGAAGGTGCTGGGAAGAAGAGATTGGCCGTTCTAGTTGGCTGCAATTATGGCAACACCCAACATGAGCTCAATGGATGTATCAACGACGTGCTCGAAATGCGTGAGACGCTACTGAGCCGTTTCGGTTTTGAGGAAGTCGGAATCGAGCTTATGATAGATGGAGGGGATTCTGAAATTATGCCAACTGGGGCAAATATTAAGAAAGCACTCCGTAGGATGGTTGATCAGGCTGAGCCAGGAGATGTACTATTTTTCCATTACGGTGGACATGGAACTATGATTCCCTCATCTACACGCCCGAATGGCCAAGATGAAGCCATTGTCCCCTGTGACTATAATCTCATCACTGGTTCGTCTTCTCTCATCCTTCTAGTTTACATATACTGTCATGTTTATGTCTTAAAATAATTAAAATTGCTTCCATTTGTTTATTTAATGTGAAAATGCAAATATATATAGAAAAAAAAAAGAAAAAACTATCACTTCTTTTTAAGTTAAAACAATTGTAATAGCATAAACATTATATCTTAACGGGAGAAACCAGATCCAAATCCTGCTATCCCATGTTCTAATGTAGTTGAAAAAAAAAAAAACAAAACACTTCTTTTCACAAGCCCTTCCACATCCCGGACATTCTTTTTTCTAAATGAGTTATGTGATTCGGTCAGAATTGTGATGGTTTTGGTTTTTGCTTAATAATATATATATATATATATATATATATATATATATATATTGTTGTATATCCTTTCAGATGTGGATTTTAGGCATTTAGTGAACCGCCTACCAGAAGGAGCAAGTTTCACCATTCTCTCGGACTCCTGCCACAGGGGCGGTCTCATCGACAAGGAGAAAGAGCAGTTCGGGCTGTCTTCCGTCCCAAAAGACACCACCACCCCGCCATATACATTCAAGGCTAAAGCCATTCCATTGGATTCCATAACCCAACATCTTTCCTCCCTAACAAACATAGATACTGCAGATATCGGCACTCACTCTTTGGAGTTATTTGGCACTGAAGCAAGCCACAAATTTCACGTGCAATAGCGAGGGCTGAACAACATCGAGCTGTTGAAACCAGACGAAGGAATCTTGTTGAGTGGCTGCCAAGCAAATGAGACATCTGCTGATATGAGCCCTGAGGAAGGCAGCGACGGTGTGTCCTACGATGCATTCAGCAATGCAGTTCAAAAGGTGTTGAAAGAGAATCCTGATAAGTTATTGAGCAACAGGGATGTCGTGATGATGGTAAGGGAAATTTTGAAGATGGAGGACTTTGGGCAACATCCTTGCCTGTATTGTAGTGATGACAATGCTGATGCCAATTTGCTGGAGCAACCGGATGATTCCTCTTATACAGAAGATGAGCAATCGGATGACTCCTGTTATACAGAAGATGAAGAATCAGATTGATACACAGGTTGGCATGAGGATATAAAGCCTTTTATGAAATTTATGTTATCCTGTAACTGGTGATTATAAGGTTTCTGGCTGGAATGCTCTAGAATTATCTGTTACATCTAGTTAATAAGAGTCCTTTTTACTCATTGAAGAAGAATGAAGTCAAAATTGTTGAAAAATTGATTTATGTTATTCTATTGTGTTTTTCATCGTATGCTCATGTATTAGTAAAAACATTGTAATGGATTTGGTATTGTTTTGTAGCTTAAACCTAATAAAATTATTGATGGTAACCAAATTGATAAATGTACAATTCAAGAGTATGTAGAAGAATTCACAAGTTATCCAACAATTTGCCTCAATCATTTTATATTGCAAACATATAATAAAAAGTTTCACAAGATTTGACTAAGTATCCTACATTTTATGGATTTTATAGGATATAGATTCCAAAGTAACGTTTACATACTTTTTCTTTTTTTCTTACTCGAAAAGATGAATTTCGTTTGATCGGAAAAAAATTACATTAAATCGATTGATACAAGAAGATTGGTAGAAAAAGAGTTGACAATAAGAAAACTCAACCAAATAAGCAAACCTAATTTTTTAAGCATCAAAATAACCCACACAAGGGATGCAATTGTTTCTCGTAGAATGTAAAAACCCACTTTAACTATGAAGCGCAACAAATCCCACAAAAGGGAGTAATATAATCCTATATTATAAGAGATGAAAATGAAAAGAAAAGGAAAAACGAAAACTACAAGATATATATATATATATATATATATATATAAAGTTAATTTAAATATTAAGATGAACTAAAATCAATCCAATAGCCAAATTATAAAGTAAATAAAACTACAAAAGTGGATTTATGGTGATGAAGTTATAACACTAGTTATGTGGGAATGATAGAAAAACATAGATCTTAGATCAATAGTGATAAATATGTGGATATTGAGATCATAAATGGTGGATTTGCGGATTTAATTAGGGTGGTTGCTATGTAATATAGTGTACATTTGGGTTCGGAAATTGAGAACATGCATCTATATAGTATGGTGTAAATAGGGCTTTATACTTTAATTATTATGTATATACTGAACTTATATGCACATATAACATGTTTAATTCCCTTTAAACGTAAAATATTTCAAATAAGATTGTAATATAATATTGCTGTAATATATCAAGAATAGTTTTGACATTTGCAATGATATATGTTTGAAAATTTATTTATATGACATTTGCTCAATTTTTATTTACTTATTGATAATTCCCACAAAAATCCAATGACCAATCTAACATTCTTGATAGGTATAAGTACATGTGCCAAATAAGGAGTTGTCAATGGTTTGCCCATTTTGACCCTTAGTTTCGGACCAAATGACTCTTTGCTAAATGACAACATCATTTTTGTTTCCTCTAAATCTCCTGTCCAACCACAAGTTACCTGTCATTCTATAATAAAAAGCCATTCACTTATTTAATTCAATTTATTCTTTTTCATTGCCTATATATCACTATCGTAATATATATCTGGCGGCTCTTTTTTTATATCTTCTCGTTAGGAGCAGGTAGGGTAGTGTTTCCATAGCAAGAATTATTCTCTTTCCAACATATATAGTTATATGCTTTAAATATTCTTTTATTAACCGATAAAACATAGTAAACATGAAAAGGAAAAGAGAAAGATGTAGAAAGATCATTAGCTGGTGAAAAGGGAAGGTGACACCTACAACTACGTAAGACAAAATGAATGTACGGAAAGGTGTAAAGAGTTATTTTGGTAATTAAACCTTTAATTCAATTGAACATCATGAACCAATATCTTCAACTAGTGACAAAGCTTAGGAAATCAGCCTATTTAGGAATGTTTTAAGAAGATTTGACTTGGTAGACTTAGAACAAAAATCACTAAACTGAATTTTCCGCTCTTGGTCTTGGTCGGTTATCTTGTGCATAAAAAGTAAACTCAAAAACAATTCTTTTAAGCCTATTTAGTATTCTTTTAGGCTTCATTTGGTCTTATTAGACCTTAAGGAGACTCAATTGATCTTTAAGCCAAATAATAATGATAGTGGGATTTTTTTAACTGACAAAATCTCTAAGTATACTTGGGTCCATATCAAAGTCCATGTAGACTAAAGAAAGGATAAGCTTCAATAAAGAAACTTAATCTCAACCGTCTATCTTAAAGCTATTCAACGGAAAAGATTAATCCCCAAACTCTATAAATAGAGAGCTTCTCTTCTCATTTAATTCATTTAGAACAATGATAAGCTTAAGACAAATACTAAAGCTTTATTAGGATCACTCCAAAGAGAATCATACAAGTAATTCGATCAAAAACAATCAAGAACACCAAGTTTGATCTACTATCATGCATGCACATTCGAGATATTGAGTTTGCCCGTTCTTCCTTCCACACCTCTTCCTAACCACATCCCTTCACATACCATCATCTCAAAACGTCTCTTAGGTTAATTAGCACACCCGTCACACGTGATCAGCTAACTACAATGACCCCACCACACAAAAAGTTAAAAAAAAAAATTCAATTAACTTAATAACGAGTGACTAATTAGCAAATTATTCTAAGGCATCCATTAATATCTCGATATTTAGATTTATAAATTATTTCATTAGTTGGAAGTGTGAAAGGTCAAGCCACATATCACAAATGCCTTGTAAAAGAACGAAAGAGGAATATCAAATGACTTATAAATATAAAGCATGATTTATTGACGACGTATATTAAGAGATTGTTTTTTAAAATTTAGGAAACATTTTGGTGTTTAAAATTGTATTTTTCTAATAAGTAAAACTAATAGATTCTTGAGAATACCAACTAATAGAATCTTACACAATACTCTTTAAGGGACAAAAAAGGATCTATACATGGAAAAATCATATATATACATTATGTAAAGCAATTGTGATATTTATTTTTAATGCAAGCCAATTAATAAGCATTGTTTAATTTAATTTAAGAAGAAAAAAATGATTATTCATGATCTATCTAATCAATGTAGTTGAATAACCTTTTTTACTCTCAATTTTTTTTCAGCAACTCCATGAATGGTTAAAATGCATATATGCTATAAGAGTAGGAAAAATGACCGACCAAGTCAAACCAAAAACCTAACCAAATATATATATATATAACAATTTGATTCAAAAAAATTTCAGTAAGAACAAAATTGAAAATCTATGGTTAGTTTAAAAGAATAACTCAACGGATGCTTGAAGAGCTATGTTAGTGGAACCTAAAAACACTCAAGCTGAAAGATCATAAAATGGCTTAGGAGTTGGATCATGGGAGGACTTAGGTTGATAGATCGCTAGTAACTTAGAATGAATGATCATAGATACACTTAGGTTGGTTGATCCTAGAAAGCTTAGGCAATTGATCAAAGTAGCATAGTAGAAGCGTAGTAAGCAAGTGAGAGAAGAGGGTAAAGCCTAGGTTGGGTCCAGACTAAGAGTAAGTAGTTACCTTAGTCCTAGCACTTGTAGGTCAAATATGTATCTTTCCCTCTTGCGTTCTACCTAACTTATCTTCCTGATTTTCCTTGCTACCTTAATTTTGTGATTGCTCACCTATTTCCATTATTCGTCTTTCTTAACTCTTGTTTTCTTTCAATCCCTTTTATTCTGTAAGGTTGTAGTATGCGTAGGTGTAGATTTGTGAACATGAAAGAAGAGGTAAGATGGAGGATAATATAAGGACTGGTTGAGCTTGTCCCTTCTAGCGCGATTGAATTAAAATAAAATAGATCAAGAGTAGATATAAAATAATTAGGAAAGCAATAGAACGAGTATGGAGAAAATGAGATCACATGGAATATAACTCATAACTTTGTACTTACTAGTCGAGCCAATATTGTGTTAACATTTATCAGCCTGTTATATGTGTACTTATGCTAAGTTGCAAAGAATATAAATATTTTAGTGCTAACTGAAGGATATAAGCAATAGAATGAGTATGGAGAAAATGAGATCACATGGAACTAATAAATCAACTGAACTTCATTAAATGAATTAAGAAACACGTAAATTGTCAATGATAAACATAATCAACTCTAAAGCCACATAAATTGATCTAAGGAGAAGCGAAGGAAGCAGTAGTAAATGATCTAGAAGTAAAGTACACAATTAGAAGACAAGTATGGAACTAGATAATCTTTAAAGCTAGGTGTGGTTAGAGATGATTGAAGAGTAAAAGATAAAGTAAACTCTCATAAGAATTGATCTAGTAGCTTGATATCTCTTGGCATGACATTTGACTAGATTCTAGGAGGCAAGTGTTGGGAATTCTTGGTGATAGATGGTTTAGTTAAGACTTATGGATGTTGCCTATCTTGCTTTGCTTTTATGTAAGGTGCTGTCTTAGAGCTAGACTTAAAGTTTTAATCTGATCCATGAATTGTTTTCTTTTAAGAGATGAAATTCTTTCAGTGAATAAAATGGACATTGTGGATACCTAATTTTTGCCCCTCTGTAGTCTTAATTTTTTTATTTTTTTAAAAAGGGTCCTATTCAAAAAAATTGATTAATAAAAGATAAAAATAATAAAAATTGACAAATGATGAAAATACAAAAAAAAAATAATAAGAAAAGAAAAAAATTATAAAGATTTTGTAGATTTTTAGGAAGTAATTTATATTAAAGACAAATAGTTTTAGTTTTAGCTTTAGCTTAAGCTTAGTTCAAATAATTATTTTAGGTAGTCGCATAGTTTAAGTGCAATTCAGTTATACTAAAAATAAAAGCACAAGTCAATGGCCTAACAGATAAGTATTAAAATATTGAAGTATTGAATTAGATTTAATTTGAAATCTTAAATTCGAATCTCATTAAGGACACATGTGTCTTTTATCTTTTATTCCATTACGATTTCTTTTTCAAAATCTAATTTTAAATCTCAATGAATCTTATGAATTTAACAAAAACTCGTAAGATTCATATTTGATTAAATACAATTTGATACAAAAGATTCGTTTTGAAGTGTATAAATATGGATCGTGTAGGATAAACAAGGATAGAAAATTTTTTTACATACACACACCATCCATCTCAGCAACCTTTGATCAGTCCTACGATAGGCCACGTGATCAGCGACTCTCTCACTTGCATTAACAGCCCGCGACTCCGATGACCAACTGATCCAACACGTCAACCACACACTACTACACAATAGATTACAGCCACATATCCACCATCTCTTCATCTATGACTGTCCTCTACACCATCTACGTATACAGCAGCGAGTCAAAACCTACTGCAAAACTCCCACGAACAGCAGTAGCGCCAGTCCACTACCTGCAACACTCCAATCATCTGCAAGTCTACCGCAACAACCACGTCCAACGCCCACCTATATCCCTTGTCATGAACACATTGTTGCGGTTCACAACTAGCCACTCCAGTACATCACGCTACTACAACAACACTAGTCCCACGACTGCTTTTGTCGCACCGCAAAACTCCCATAGCAACACGCACGAGCACTACATTCATGAGCACTCCCACGATAGCATTGAGCAACACTGCACAACCGAATGCTAGTTTAGGTTTGTTGTTTTTCAATTTTTTTTTAACTTATTAATTATTGTTATTATTATTTTTCTATTATATTATCATTATTAATTCTTTAGTTATGTAACGTAATATATATACATATATGAGCATATTAGTTTAGGGAACTTTTAGTATTAGTTTTTATATCGAGTTTATTTCCTGATGTTGTTAATTTATTTAGGTAGACCATTATTTAATAATGAAAATATAGATATACACACATATATATTAACTTAGGTGTTTTTTAGTATTAGTTTTCTTATAGATTAAGTATTGATTCCAATAAGTGTTTACAATATAGATATATACCTATATATATGTTAGTTTAGGAGTTGTTAGGATTAGGATTTTTTAAGGAATACGTTTTTTAGGGATTCATCACATAGAAAGTTGTCTTTTAAAAAAAAATTAATTAATAAAAGAACCTTTTAAAAAATAGGATTTTTAGAGAATCTTTTATAAAACAACAACACTCATAAGTTAAGACTCTTTAAATTATTTTTTTTAAATAAAATAAAATAAACTGAATCAATTAAAATATAAACTAGGCCGGTTTTCAAAATTAAAATCAATCAACATACTAAATTTTTTGGAAAGAACTACGATCGTCTGATTCTGACTAGCAAGTACGTAAGTACCTTCGGGGCAACGATAAAATCTGTAGAAACTTAAGTTTTTTTTTTCTTTTGGTTTTTGTTTCCTTTTCTTAAAGATATTAAAAAAGATAATTTAGAAGAATAATCCTAATTTCGGTAAATAAATAGTAATACCCATTAGGGTTTAATAGGTTAACTCTCGAATTTGGAACCCTCTGGTTCTTCATTAAAATTGAGATCAAAGACCAGTAACTAAATCGTAATCAATCCACCTAATTAATTACGGTTTTCTTTTTTTTTTGCCGACTCCGGTCGGGTGGTGACTCCAAAAATCATTTTCAATAAAAAAACCGGTTTTTCTCAATTTCTATAGTCGAAGATTAATATTAAATGGGTTAAGGTTTAGTATTAATCGAAATTTGATAAATTAATTTTAAATAAAAGAAACCGAAATATCAGGCTCGACAGACATAATAGAATTTGTTAATTACCTTAGATTATAGACATATTTAAGGGCTCATAAGGACTAGAGATCAATGCCTTTTGTTATTGGGAAACGTTTTTAACCCTTCATCAGATAAAGATTACATTGGAAACATTATATGTTAACAAAAATTGTTGTTGTAGTTTATGATTATGTTACATGGAGAAAAGTTAAGATCGAGGTGTTAAAGGAAAGTGTACTTTTGGTTTAGGTCACTAAAATCAAGGATGAGAGTACAAGGATCGACATGTAAGCGAATATGAGATGGATAAAACAATCTAATAGTAGGAAAGTGAGTACCTTATTCCTTTAGAGACAAGAGTAGAAATGTGCAAATAGAAGGAGACTATGAAGCAAATAAAACAAGAACAGTTGAAAGTTGAAAGAGCTTACTTGGGAGTAAAAAGGGCTTTCTAAGGGTGGGAATGCTAGGAAGTAGACCCTATAAGGTGAATCATCAAATATGCAAAGTACAGTCAAGTGAATAGTTTTAAGAGAAACAAATTTGAAGTTTAAGAAAGAAGTAAGGAGAAAGCAATCAAAGTCATTTCTAAGATTAGGTGACTTTTGAGGATGAAAGTCCTTTTAAGGGAGGTAGAGTATAATATGTCAAAAAACAAAAAGTTTTTCAAAATGAAGGGCATTTTAGACATTCCAAAACCTCCTAAAACCCTACCCTTACTTCATTTTCAACTAGTAATTTACTTAGCCCTTTCTCGCATAAACCAAAAACCCTACCAAAACCCTCTTAGCCCTCTTATTTCCTCTCTGTTTTTGTCACTCTCCTTCCTCCTAGCTAAAACAAGCTGTTAAAGTTTCAAATACTTAAGAAAAACCCATTTTCAATCTCCTCTAAATAAAAGGTAACTTGAGAGTCTCCATTTCTAAGCTTTTCTTAATAAAAAAAAACCTCTATTTTCATGGAGTTTCTTCAGTATTTGTTTGTAAATAGAATTTTTGTGTGAGGTTACAGCTCTTTCATGGGTTTTGTTTGCTAAATGGCTTACAAGAAGTTCCATTCATCCTTAAGTAAGTTTCTCCTCCCTCTTCTTTTGTTTTTTCAAGTTCTTAATGGGTTTTGTTTTACCAAAGGTTGGATTATGTGTTAAAGTTGAGATAAGATTGAAATTTAAGGTTAAGCTTCTAAATTTTGAAGTTGATTAGCCATAGATGAGATCATGTACGAAAGAACTAAGGTTAAGGTGGTGAATTTTAGGTTTAAATTGAAGTTGAGTGTATTTTTGCAAGTATAGGGCATCCAGATGCTAAAAGGATACCATTTGGACGCTTGTTTTTCTTTGATTCTTCCCACTTACCCAAATGTTATACACATCCAATCCTACCCAAAACTATAATCTTTTATAGTATCCTAGCCCTTAAAAGCTTAGATTATATAAACACTCCAACTTACCTTTAGGTTATGTTGAGTTAAGTTGAATTGGGTACCTCAATTGGAACTTTGTTTTCAAGTATTCCTTTCAATTCCATTCCTATCTTTTATTCTAAAATTTATCTATTATTCCTTACTTAAAAGATCCAATCTTCTCAAGTTATCTCAACCCCTAGAAGGTTAGATTGTCCAAGGTCTTAATATGCCTCTAAGTGGTGTTAAGCCAATAAAATTAGATGTTTAACTTAGAAGCTGGAATCTTTGAGTTGCTTCAATACTTACCCTTCACCCAAGAGTTTCAATTAACCATCCTTCCTAAAGATCTAAACCTTGCTTAGTCTTCTTAAGATCTCTAAATACTTAGGGTCTTAGGATTTTTGGCATGTAGAGGAGAAGTGTAACACAAGTTGGACTAGGCTTTC
Source organism: Lumnitzera littorea (assembly GCA_024138015.1). Lineage (NCBI taxonomy): Eukaryota > Viridiplantae > Streptophyta > Magnoliopsida > Myrtales > Combretaceae > Lumnitzera > Lumnitzera littorea. The sequence goes on from JAMXBB010000004.1 coordinate 7,344,338, forward strand.
TTAGAAACTTAGTTGGTATTGAAACTAGAAGTAATCTAAGATGAACTTGTTATTCTATTGATCGGGTTCTTGATACCGATTTCTCTAGTATAGTAAACTTGATTCGAGGATTGCAATTGTGTTTGGTCCGGCTTCTTAAGCACGTAATGCTTATTTGTATAGTTATGCTTACTAAGCTGGAAAAGATCTAACTAAACTAATCTATATTCAGCATAAATGAATAGTTTGATGATTGTAGTTGACCCACTCATTATAGGGGCTCATAGTGACAGTTCCCTAAAGGAGCAACTATTGATCATATGCGAAGTTTCCCTAATAGACTTTCACATAGGATAACACAACTAGAATTCTACGTTTTATGAACTCTAGACTCAAGCATAAATGACATAAAGAAAAATATATATTTATAACTACCTATGTATATAGATAAAGATCAAGGTATGATGGGGTCATGAGTTCCCTTTTGATAGTTGTAGGCCTAAATCAAAGATAATTAATCCGTTGCTTAATTTATCCTTATTATAATTACATTATATGCATATGTATGACTTAGCATGGCATCTGTATATACTTGTTACCCTCTTTCAAATTCTTGAATATTTAATCAATGACTTCCTATAATGATGACTCGCACAAACTATCAATTCACCATTCATACTTATGTTAAGGGAGTCCCATTTCTTTCCCTTATTTTTCTTCTATTGTACTTGTTCTTTTAGTAAATACCGTTGTTATACCTTATTGTAAGTACATTGGAGACAATGCACTAAATTAAGTGTGAGGAAAGTGTATGATATGTAAGTATATTACTCATTATCATCTATGAAACTAAGTGCATTTTATTTAACCCTCCCCTAACTGTTTTTTTTTTTTTTTTAAGTCAACAGCCCAATTTTCTTTTGGTATGTGATGCATAAATAATGCTTGTATGAAATTCTCTTAATTAATATTGCATATTTTACACGTTGTTAAAATTGAATAGTATTGAGCCAAAATTTTAGATTTTCTTATTTTTAATTTGATTTCCTACTTTCTAATTAATATTAAACCATAATCTATTTAATATTAATCTTCGACTAAAGAAATTAGGAAATTCCGGTTCTTTTTTATTTAAAAAAAAAACTTTTGGAATCGTCACCTGACCGAAGTCAAGAAAAAAAAAATCGTAATCAATTGAGTAAATTGACTACGATTTAGCTACCGGTCTTTGATTTCAATTTGATAAAAACCAAATCGTTCCAAATTCGAGAGTTAACCTATTAAACCCTAACGAATACTATAATCAATTTTTCAAAATTAGGTTTATTCATCAAAATTGTCCTTTTTAATATTTTTAAGAAAAATAAAAACCAAAAGAAAATAAAAAAAAATAACGTAAGTTTTTACAAATTTTAACGTCACTCCGAAAGTGTCTATGTACTCGTTATTAGTTTATTTTAATTTTAAAAATCAATCAAATTTACATTTTTATCAATTTAATTTATTCAAATAAAATCTAAAAGGGCTCTAATACTTGAGTATTTTTATTTTATAAAAACTCTCTAAAACGTCCTAATTTAATTTTTTTAAAGGGTTTTTTTATTAATTATTATTTCTAAAAAATGATTTTCTATGTGAGGAATCTAAAAAACTTAATGCTAAAAAATAACTAAGCTAATATATATATATCTATTTATGTATCATGTTCTAAACATAAATAAATAAATAAATAATAAATAAAATAATAATAATAATTAAAAAAATTCAAGAACCGAACCTGACTTGGTTTCCACTGTACGGTGAAGGAGAGTGGTGTTGGGGCAGCAATGCGTGTGCTTGGACGTAGACATATAGCGCTGATCAACGTTGCTAATCATGTGGACAATGGAAGTGCTGCAGCAGTGGGTGGACGTATGGTTGCTACTGTACAAAGTGGTCAGTATGCGGTGCAGCGATCAGCGTGTGTGGAACTGTGTTGATGAGCATGGAACAGCAGCAGTCGTGGATTGGCGGATGAATGACAATGATTAGCGGCCGCAGTTGGTCGTAAGTGCGAGGACTTGCTTATGTTGACTAGTGTATTACTACTGTCGTGGAGAGTAGCTTATGCAGTGTTGATCACTGCTGATCAGTGGGCAGCGATGATGGGCGTATGTGTTTGGTAGAGCAGTAGCGTTGAAGTTTGTCTGGTCGAAGTGTGCTTGTGCATGGAGAGTGAGCTTGTTCATGAGTGAGGATCTGGTTGGTTTGGGGCTGTTATATAGTCGATTGGGAATGGTCGTATCGGTGTCACGGTTGGAGATCGGAGTTCGTTGTTGAATTGGCAACACGAGAGAAGACCACTGTTTCGTACTTGTTGTGCTGGAGCTGCTAACGTGCTACAGTGAGTTGTGCGGCATATGCTGATCATGCATTGGATCTATGCTACTGTAGTTGGAGCAGTGGCTTACGTGGAGTTTGGTGAGGGAGATTGTGTGGCCTTTTATGTGGATGGTGATCTGCGAAGCAACGCGGGTATAGACAGTATGTTTGTGGCCGTGGCGTACTGTGAAGTATAGATAGTGTTGAAGTGTACCAAGTGTGCGTGAGTGATCAGTAAATGGCAATGGAGCGCAGTGTGTAGTGCTTGGCGTAGATTGCGGAGCGTTTGGTCGATGAGTTATGGTGTACAGCAGTTGGATTTGGGATTGGTTGAAAATGAAATTAGTTTTTTTTCTTTTCCAGGTAAGTATATAATTATTTTTTTTTATGCCGTGCAATCAATATTTATAAAGCTCGAAAAACAAATCTTTTAAATTATATAAAATCGAATCTTTTATATCAACCTACATCTGATTTGATAAAAATCAAATTAGATTTAAATCTATTATATCGATTCAAATCTGATTTGAGAAAATTCAAATTAAATTTGAATCTTACAAACCTTTATTGCATTAGATTTAAAAGATTTTATTAGATTTGAATCCCCCACACTCAACCTATTTTTACAAAATAAAAGAAAGAAAGAAAAATAAAAAAAACACATGGGTACCTAGTGAAATTCAAACATGTAACCTCAAGCTTATTTCAATGCCAAACTCAAGTACTTATCCATTAGATTATTGGCCTATGGCTTAATATTTAGTATAATTAAATTGTATTTAAACTACATAACTCTCTAAAGTTATTTGAACCAAACTAAAACTAAATCCATTCATCGTAAAACATTTTACTTTCTAAAAATCTATTTTCCTAAAAAAATCTTTATAATTTTTCTTTTTTTCATTTTTTTGGATTTTTATCATTTTTCAATTTTCATTATTTATTTATTTATTTTTAAATTAGGACCCTTTTAGAAAAAATAAGAGGGCAAAAATTAAGTGTATATAACTACCCTTCTTTATGATGAAGTTTAAGTAAAACCTTACCACAAAAACAAAAGAGACACCACCTTTACCTTGTGGATGACTCTATCCTAAAAAATGCTAAGATTAGCTATATAACGTAAGACTAGTCCATTAGGGATTTGGTGACAAGAAGCTTAAAATGAATAATAGTGAGGGTAGGACTCCTGTGGGCTAGTAAGAACCCTAAGAGTATTGAGAACCTGATCGTATCCTCGATGGGTTGACTAACCAAGGCAAGTAAAACACTCATTAAACTAGCTAAGTGCCTAAAAAGAATATTTAGAACTTGGTCATACCCTTCATAGGCAAACTAACTAAGGTGAGCAAAGCGCTCCTTGAGCTAGCTAAAACCTTAAAGAGAATATCTGAGAACTTGGTCGTATCCCCTATAAGCTGACTAACCAAAGCGAGCAAAGTACTCCTTGAGCTGGCTAAAACCCTAAAAGATATTAAGAACTTAATCGTGCCTCCTATAAGCTGACTAACCAAGTTAGGCAAAGCGCTTCTTAAGCTGGCTAAGATGCTAAAAGATATTGAAAACTTAGTCGTGCCCCCTATGAGTTGACTAACCAAGGCAAACAAAGCACTCCTTAAGTTAACTAAGACCCTAAAGGATATTGAGAACTTAGTCGTACTCCCCATGGGCTGATTTACCAAGGCAAGCAAAGCGCTTCTTAAGCTGGCTAAGACCCTAAAAGATATTGAGAACTTAGTCATACCCTTTATGGCTTAATTAACAAAGAGAAGTAAAGCGCTCCTTGAGCAGGCTAAAACCTTAAAGTGATATTGATAACTTGGTCTTACCCCCTATAAGCTAACTAACTAAGTTGAGCAAAACACTCCTTGAGTTAACTAAGACCCTAAAATGATATTGATAACTTAGTGGTGCCTGCTATGGGAGGACTAACCAAGACGAGTGAAGCGGTTTTTGAGCTAGCTAAGATCCCAAAGAGAAATTAAAGACTTAGTCGTGTCGCTTATGGGCTAACTAATTAAGGCAGGCAATACGCTCTTTGAGCTGGCTAAGACCCTAAAGAGATATTAAAAACTTGGTCGTATCTCCTATGGGCTGACTAACCAAGGCAAGTGAAGCACTCCTTGAGCTGACTAAAACCCTGAAGAGATATTAATAACTTAGTCGTGTCCCCTATAAGTTAACTAACTAAGGCAGGCGAAGCATTCCTTGAGCTAGCAAAGACCCTAAAGAGATATTGAGAACTTAGCCATGCCCCCTATAAGCTGACTAACCAAGGCAAGCGAAGCGTTCCTTGAGCTAACGAAGACCCTAAAGAGATATTAAGAACTTAGTCGTACCCCTTATAGGCTAACTAACCAAGGTGCGCAAAGCATTCCTTGAGCTAGCTAAGGCCCTAAAGAGATAACAAGAACTTAGCCATGCCCCCTATAAGCTGACTAACCAAGGTGAACGAAGCACTCCTTAAGCTGGCTAAGACCCTAAAAAGATATTAAGAACTTAGTCATGCCCCCTATGGGCTGACTAACCAAGGTGAGCGAAGCGCTCCTTGAGTTGACCAAAACTTTAAAAGATATTAAGAACTTAGTTGCCTCTTATAAGCTGACTAACTAAGGTGAGTGAAGCACTCCTTGAGCTGACTAAAACCCTAAAAAGATATTAAGAACTCAATCGTGCCCCCTATGGGTTGACTAAACAAGGTGGGTGAACCTTTCCTTAAGATGGCTAAAACCCTAAAAAGATATTGAGAACTCAGTCGTGACCCCTATGAGCTAATTAATCAAGGGAGGTGAAGTGCTCCTTAAGGTGGCTAAGACCTTAAAGAGATATTAAGAACTCATCCGTACCCCCTATAGGCTGACTAACCAAGGCCGACAAAATGCTCCTTAAGGTGGCTAAGACCCTGAAGTGTTATTGAGAACTCGGTCGTGCCTCCTATAGGCTGATTAACCAAGGCGACCAAAGTGCTCCTTAAGGTAGCTAAAACGCTAATGTGATATTGAGAACTCAGCCGTACCTCTTATGGGTTGACTAACCAAAGCGGGTGAAACGCTCCTTGAGGTAACTAAAACCCTAAAATGATATTGAGAACTCAGTCGTACCCCTTATGGGCTGACTAACTAAGGCGGGCGAAGCGTTCCTTGAGGTGGCTAAGACCCTAAAGTGATATAAGAGGCAAGGCTAACTAAGGCGGGCAAAGTACTCCTTGAGGTGACTAAGAACCTAAAGTGATATTGAGAATTTGGTCATACCCCCTATGGGTTGACTAACCAAGGCGAGTGAAGAGCTCTTCAAGCTGGCTAAGACCCTAAAGAGATATTAAGAACTTGGCCATATCCCCTATGGGCTGACTAACCAACGCAGGCAAAGTGCTCCTTGAGGTGGCTAAGACCCTAAAGTGATATTGAGAACTTGGTCATACCCCCTATAGGCTGACTAACCAACACAGGCAAAGCACTCCTTGAGTTGGTTAAGACCCTAAAGTAATATTGAGAACTAGGCCATGCCACTTATGGATAAACTAACCAAGGCAGGCGAAGTGCTCCTTGAGCTAGCTAAGACCCTAAAAAGATATTGAGAACTTGGTTGTGCCCCCTATGGGCTGACTAGCTAAGGAAGGCAAAGCGCTCCTTGAGCTAGCTATAACCCTAAAGAGATATTGAGAACTTGGTCGTAACCTCTATGGGTTGACTAACCAAGGCGGGCAAAGCGCTCCTTAAGTTGGCTAAGACCTTAAAGAGATATTGAGAACTTGGTCGTGCACCCTATGGGCTAATTAACCAAGACGGGCAAAGTGCTTCTTGAGCTAGCTAAGACCCTAAAAAGATATCAATAACTTGGTCATGCCCCCTATGGGCTGATAAACTAAGGCAGGCAAAGCGTTCCTTGAGCCAGCTAAAACCTTGAAGAGATATTGAAAACTTAGTCATATCCCCTATGAGTTGGCTAACCAAGGTGGGCGAAATGCTTCTTAAGGTAGCTAAGACTCTAAAAAGTTAAATTGGGACAGCACTTTGTGAGCTAACTAGAACCCTAAAAGAGATAGATAAAGGGTAAGCGCCCTACAAGCTCGCTAAAACTCTATATGACAATTGAAAAAGTAAAACTGAGGGACATAACCAATTCAAAAAAGAAACTCTTAACTTAAGAATTTTATAATAAAGGAATTTAGTGAAAACTATTTATGACATGCACTAAATATTTGGCCACTAAGGCCGACATGGATTTAAAAATGAATGGAAAAAACTTGTAATAAGCTTTTACTTTCTCTCCCTCTTTTTCTCTCTTTTATTTCCTCTCTCTCTCTCTCTCTCTCTCTCTTTTTTCTTTTTTCTTAAAATTTTGCTAACAAATACAAATTCTTATTTAAGGAACCAATGCTATAAGCATCCCCTTCCTTGGTAACCATCTAGGGCATGTCATATCTATCATAGTCTCTAGCCTTAATACCGAACTTCTTGGTGAGCTCTTATGATTTTAAACATTCATTTCCAAAAGAAAATGTAACTCGCGATTAGTTTAGTTAAAAATAGTTCAGTTAAAAAGAACTACCTTACGCACTCTTAGTCTATATTTCACTCTTGACTACTATTTCAAATGGCTTCAAAAGAGATTAATGAGAGGGCTTATTTTAAAAGAAATACTTTTATTCAACCCAGGTGTATAAGTCAAGAATCCTTAAGAAAAAACTAAATGTGTGCCTGCCCCAATTTAAAAAATAATTCTTATTTTAGATAAATTGTTCTTCAAGATCAAAAGAGCTTTGAGTAGGGAGGTATTGTGAGTGGAGAGGTCTTATGTTTGAGATTTACGTAGATAGAAATGTTTTGTGTTCGTGATTTGGAGTGTGATTTTGAAATGGATACTGGGTTTTTGGTTTTTAATCGAGAATGTGATTTTGAAATGAATATTGAGTTTTGTGTTTGTGGTTGAGAATATGATTTAAAACCTTGTGTTTTTAGAGCAACTTGGGCCTCTAGACCTTCTTTGGTTAGGGCATTTCTTAAGCCCGATGTTTAGGCCTTTCTTCTTTTTTCTTTCATTTGTTTTCCTTTTTTCTTTTTTCTTTCTTTTCTTTTTTCTTTTTCTTTTTTATTTCTTTTTTCCTCTTTCTAACTTTTCCCCATTATTTCTTGCTTTTTGCTCCCTAGAAGTAATTATTACTTTTGTCGAGTCTTTGTCTTTAGATGGATCAAGGCACTAAATCCATGGGTTTCAAGTGTATAGGTTCAGGTAAGGAATGTATGGTCTTAAGGTATTTGGAAAAGTATTGGCTCTTCTTTAAAGGAAATAATTTATCCAAAACAAAAGTTATCCTTGAATTGTTATTACTAATATAAGAACAAATCAGTTTTATCCTTTTCTCCTAATCAATTACCCTAACCTTCGAATTGCCCTATTGTGGAGTGGTTCTTGACAAGGTTTACATTTGAAATGACTCCAAATCAATCCATCAAGGTTAATAAAGGATAAATGTGTTTGGGATTTGAAAATGAATGCCTAACTTCATTTCAATTTGCATATCAAATTCAAAATGAATTTCCTTTAACAAAAGAGTTTAAAAATCCCTCACCATTATGTTACTTAACTCTCAAAGTGTTTAAGGGTTAGTATATAGAATATAGCTCACCTTTTTTCATTCTAAACTTTTTAAAAGTAAGTTACCAATTCTCTGGGTAAAAACCCATGTTGGTTTGCCCCAAGGTGGAGATTAACCTTGCCCCCCTAATTTCTTGAAACATGCTCTCAGTTGTGAAACAATAACTTTCACTTAATAAAATTTCAAAGACCAAATGCCTCATAACTTTCTTGTTCTTGCTTAAATTGCCCTAGACTTATAGGTATTAATGCCCCTTAGCTCCTATATATGATTTCAGGCTCGATTCTTTATAGTCGAACTTACCAGTGTTGACGTTTTTTGAGGTGGAAGGGACTATAAATTGCCCCTCTTTTTATACTAGGGATCAAACTTAGGATGGTGTTTCATGGCTTCATGTGTTGACTCGGCTCGTTATTAGACCTGATGGACTAGGAGTTTTAAGTTGGTTCAACAATCTTAATGGGTTGAAGGTTCGTGTTTGGTTGGTTACCTTAACGGGCCATGTGGTTCATGTTTATCCCAAGCCCCGTAAGGATTTGTAACCATTAGCCACTTCTTTTTTCTTTCTTTCTTTCTTTTCTTTTTCTTCTTTTTTGAAAGAGAGAAAGAGAGAGAGAGAGAGAGAGAGAGAGAGAGAGAGAAAGTTGGGGCTTTTATGTTATAGAGCTCGAGTGATCAAATTGTAAATGAAGGATTGCTTTCTTAGGATTCTATATACAAGCCTACAGAATTTATTTACTTATAAAACAACACTATTGAAGGTCTATTTACAAAAGAGAAATTCTAAAGAATGAAGAATAAAAGCCTAAACAAAGAAAATATCTAAATCATATTTATTTTAAATGAGAAAAGCTATTTACAAAGTGCCAACCTATCCAAAAGAATGAATTTTCCTTGTTAGTGGAATACTTGGCAAAATGGCAACTATCGAAAATTATTTTACAGGTTTGATTCTTTTTATTTTGTTTTTTTGTTTTCTACTGTGAGAATTGAGCTCAATTGATGTGGGCCCAAACAAAAAGCAACAAATTTAGGCTCCCATAGATGTACTAAGATCCACACTAAGGTAATATTCACAGGAGTCTTTTGTAGAGATAAGATGGGCCCAATCTTGTTTTTAATAAATTCTTACTTATATAAGCTGAAAAGTTGGAACCACATCTATAGTAATTTTTTAGGCTAATAATGTAGGTGGACATGGATATGTTCGAAAGCCCCTTAACTAAATCTAGCCACTCCTATCTAAAAATATTAAAATTACAATCAAAGCTCATCCTAAACTTTACATGGAATTGTTACAGGGAAATATTTACAAGAAAAAATTACAATGGGACTATTCAAAAACATACAAGGAAAATACAAGGGAAATATAACTTTACAGCTTCCCCTATTCACTTAGGTCTGCCACATTGTGGGTTTTCACAAATTTTTTTAAAGAGGTTTTTATGTATGTAAAGAGCAAGTTCTAAAGGTCCTTAAGTTATGCGACCACCATATTTTTCAAAATAACAGTTCTATGGTCATATTTAAACTTAAGTGGAGTAACCTAATCAGTCCCAGAAGATAATTACCCTACAACATTCGAAGTTTATATAATAACACCCCTCCTAAGGTCTTAAGACAACCTAGTTCTAATAGTATTTACTATGTAGTTACGATGTGAAAAATAACATAAAAAATAAGCAACCCTAAAATAACCCCCCTAGATCAGCTGCAATGAAAAATGATAGTACAAAAAGAAATAAAATAAAATAACCAACTTAAGTTTTTTCTTTTTTGAAAAATAATCCTAATTTCAGTAAATTCTAGTGACTAGCTCTCTTGATGGCATCCCTAGTAAAGTTGTGACTAGCTCTCTTGATGGCATCCCTAGTAAAGTTGCCAAACTGTTAAGCCCAAATTTTCATTTTCTTATTTTTAACTTGATTTCCCACTTTTTAATTAATACTAAACTCTAACCCATTTAATATTAATTATTGACTAAAGAAATTGGAAAATTTTAGTTCTTTTTTATTTTAAAAAAAAAACTTTTAGAGTCTCCACCTGACCAGAATTAGGAAGAAAAAAAGAAATTGTAATCAATTAAGTGGATTGACTATGATTTAGTTACCTGTCTTTGATTTCAATTTGATAAAAACTAGCTAATTCTGAATTCAATAGCTAACCTATTAAACCCTAATGGGTATCACTATCTGTTTTCCAAAATTAGGTTTATTCATCAAAATTGTTCTTTTTAAATATTTATAAGAAAAATAAAATCCAAAAGAAAATAAAAAAAAAAAAGGAATGTAAGTTTCTACAGATTTTAACATCGCCCTGAAGGTGCCTACACAACTGCTAATTGGGATCAGATGATCGTAGTTCTTTCCGAAAACTTTAGTGTATTAGTTTATTTTAATTTTAAAAACCGACCGAATTATGTTTTTATCAATTTAATTTATTCAAATAAAATCTAAAAAAGTCTTAATTCCTGAGTATTTTTATTTTATAAAAACGTCCTAATTTGATTTTTTTTTAGGGTTTTTTTTATTAATTCTTACTTCTAAAAAATAATTTTTTATGTAAGGAATCTTAAAAAAACTTAATACTAAAAAATACCTAAGCTAATATATATATATTTATATATCATGTTATAAACATAAATAAATAATACAATAATAACAATTAAAAAATATTGAAGAACAAAACCTGACTTGGTTTCTACTATACGGTGAAGGACAGTGGCATTGGGGCAACAGTGCATGTGCTTAGACGTAGACACGCAGCGCTAATCAAAGTTGCTGATCCTGTGGGCAGTCGAAGTGCTGTCGCAGTGGGTGGATGAGTGGTTGCTGCTGTGCAAAGTGGTCGGTGTACAATGCAGCGATCAGTATGTATGGAACTGTGTTGATGAGCGTAGAACGACAGCAATCGTGGATGGGCGGTTAAATGACGATGATTGGCGACCGCAGTTGATCATGAGTGCAAGGACTTGCTTGTGTTGACCAATGTATTATTGCTGCCGTGGAGAGTAGCTTCTGCAGTGTTGATCACTGCTGATCAGTAGGTAGCAATGATGGGCATGTGTGTTCAGTGGAGCAATGGCATTGAAGTGTGTTTGGTCAAAATGTGTTCATGGATGGAGAGTGAGCTTGTTCGTGTGTAATGATTAGTTGGTTTGGGGCTATTGTATAGTTGATTGAGAATGGTCGTATCGGTGTCGCGGTTGGAGATTGGAGTTCGCTGTTAAGTTGGTCACGCGAGAGAAGACCACTGTTTGTTGTGCTGGAGCTGCTGACGTGCTAAGGTGAGTTATGCAGCATATGCTGATCGTGAATTGGATCTATGCTGCTGCAGTTGGAGCAGTGGCTTGCGTAGAGTTTGGCGAAGGAGATTGTGTAGACTTGTATGTGGATGGTGATTTGCGAAGTGGCGTGGGTGTGGACAATGTGTTTGTGACGATAGCGTGCTCTGAAGTATGGACAGTGTTGGAGTGTTCTAAGTGTGTGTGAGTGATCAGTGAATGGCAATAGAGCGCAGTGTATAGTGCTTGGCGTTGATTGCGGAGTATTTGGTCAATGAGCTATGGTGTACAGCAGTTGGATTTGGGATTGGCTAAACATAAAATTGGTTTTTTTCTTTTTTAGGCCAGTGTGTAATTGTTTTTTTTTTTAGGCCAGACAATCAATATTTATAAAACTCAAAAAAAAAATCTTTTAAATCATATAAAATCGAACATCTGACCTCAAGTTTAATGTATTGCCAAACCAAAGTACTTATTCATTAATCCATTAGCCTATGCCTTGATATTTAGTACAATTAAATTATATTTAAAATATATGACTCTTCAAAGCTATTTGAACTAAACTAAAACTAAATCCATCAATTATAAAACATTTTACTTTCTAAAAATCTATTTTCCAGAAAAATCTTTATAATTTTTCTTTTCTTCATTTTTTTGGATTTTTATCATTTTTCAATTTTTGTTTTATTTTTATTTTTAAATTAAGACGCTTTTAAAAAAAATAAATGGGCAAAAATTAAGTATTTACAAATAGTAGAATCTATGTAGGGCAAAGTTACGTATTACTTAACATGGGATTTTAAGGCATAAAAATAATAATAATACTGTTGATTGAATGGTGGTTATATGCTACTTTAAAGCTTACCTAAATGTACACTTGTCCTTATTTTATCTTTAGAGCTTTATGATCTTGAGCAAACAAGTAGGTGAAAACTTATCTTTTATAAATCCCTTGAAAAATCAAACTGTTGGAGACAATTGCAAAATAATTAAATAAATAAATATATAAAATGGCAAGGAACAACCTTCATCTATCAAAAGAGCAAGGGTTCTCCCTACTACCAATGTAACACAACAACAAATTAAGTCTTCTACAGCAGTTTTTTAATATTCTAGCAATAGTTATAGCCGCTAGTAACAAGCATAGAGGCAATTTTATCAACTGTCTCATCACCACTATGAATGCCACTATCTCTACTATGTAAAGGTGGTTTTGCATCCATCAAGGTATGCTATTTTTTGTGGCGGCGGTTTTTGAGAATATATACTAGCAGTTCAAACCATCGATATAAATGAGAGAAAAATTCAAAAATAATGAATTTTTTGGCGATTTGAACTGCCACTAAAAATTGGCATAAAATTCAAATCCTTACTTAAAGATAGTTGAGTAGGTGGATAAAGATATCGCTATTTGGCACCAAAATTTAAGATTTATTTATATATCAATCTATAATTCTCACACAGTAATTTTCTATATAATTTGATGGCAAGCTAATAACAAAATAAAATTGACAAATTTTTGTTCACCAATTCAAATGCTTAAATTTAGTTGTCAAATACATATAGAAGTAAATGAAGACACCCTGCTAATAAATTTAAGGGTACTAGATAATCAATGTTTAAAAAAAAAAAAGGCATGTTCTAGAGGCATAAAGCATAATATATAAAACATTTCATCATTACAGGCTAATGGGTTAAATGAGATGAATGATTGAGAGAATCAGATACAACTTAAGCACTTCTACTAGTCCCGACTTGTTATTTAGAAGTAAATTAGTTAATTTTACAGAATAAATAAGAAACAAAATGGTAACATGATTGCATAAATGTATCGTTATCGGTGCTTTTCTTGTTGATTAATCTAACATTTTTATTTGGTTGTTAGAATAATTTTACAAAAATAAATGACATAGCAGCACAAACCTACACCAGTCCACCAAAATTATCTCTAAGATCCAAAATAAAGCATAAGCTACCCATATTTTGTAGCCGCTTCATTACTGTGAAAATCACCATAATTAATAACTAGACACTCACCTAAAAGAAACAAAAAAAGAAAGATATAAATTTTGACTTAAACATTCATAAGCACGTAAAGATTGCATGCTCACCTCTATGATAGTTATGAGATACTTAGACTTACGGTCAATATAAAATGCTATCAAACAAAAGTACATAATGAAAGAAAAACAAAGAATATGCTATCTATAAACTTATTAAATTGAAAATACAAAGAGGCATTGAAAATGTAGTTTGAACTACTAAAGTAAACTCATGCTCTAGTAGAATGATTTTCCTTTTTCTCATACAAAATTGAAGCTTATGCATAAAAATCTCTTAGTTTTCCAACACCAAATCAAGATATACTTCCAATAGATTGAATCGTTCTTTGGTACATATGATTAAAATGACAAGTACTATTGCTATGTACGCCAAAATGGAGAAAACAATAAATGTGTGCCACAAATTTAAAAAATCCTTTTCCATATCAACTATCCATCTTCTCGAAAGATTACTGAATTGCATCAATTCATCAAATAACAACTTCAAGCATGCCAAAAGAAAAGTACTGGATTTGGATTAATTTTACATCCACAATCTTTTGTATAAAATTGCTTTTATGCCCAAAATAGTCTTTCATTTACCTGCTGAAACAATGATAGATACAAATGAATATCAAACTCAAGGTTCAAGTCCTTCAGGCCAGTAAATAGCTTTTCTTTTCAGTAACTAGCATCTCTAGAGATTATCATCCTCAATGTAATCATAAGCTCCCTCACCCTATCAAACTCATAAAAACTTTACCACTCTTAGAAAACATTTCTCTAAACTAATAAGTAATGGTGCCTTATCCAGCTCTTGTCAATAATATTATCAACATTTTGACAAATACGAAGTTTATCATCAATCAGCATCTCAAAGATTGTCTCGTGATGATTTAATATAATGAATTTACACAAAATCAATTAAAAAAAGAATCATATAACCATTATATCAAAGAGAACCAATTCTCTTAAAAATCACTTAGCTTCATTTATTTACAATCTTACATGTTATATACTTCAAACTATCATCATGAATAAGACATTTTTAAATTAACAAGAGTTACTAAACTTAACAACCACCCCACTCCATTTTCAAATAACAATTAGAATAATGTATATCAAAAATTTCTATAATAGAAAACAAGGAGTGTATAGCATGAATCACTTACTTATACACCCTTGTCACCAATGACAAGTAGCATTGTCACGCCCTAAGTGCCAATATCATAACAGTCCCACCATACATGACAACGGTCCATGATAGTATAGGGCTCATAGCTACCATTACACCATTGATATACACAAGACTTTACATTCGAACTGGCAATATTTAGTGAAAGTGAAGCATGCTCATCAATAACCTTGAAGAACAATGTCTCCTTCACCTTAAAGTTCCTATTTCAATATCTTAGCAAAGTGGTTAGTCAATTTCTATTAATTAAACCTCACTCAGTGTTCCCGTCCTTAGCCTTTGTAGAGTTAACCTACAAAAAAATAATTGGATTGTAGATGCCCACTATTCCCCTAAAAGTTGAGTTGAAAATCCTATAAAAAGTTCACTATTGGTTATATTTTAGAGTTGTCGAGCTTAATTTTTTCTCGATTTTACAAATTAGTCTTCTTTAAACCAATTAATATTAAATCCTACCCGTTTAACACTGACCTTCGACTAAGGTTTAAAGAAAACCAGTTCTTTTTATCTTTGAAAACATTTTGGAGTTGCCACCCAATTGAGGTCGAGAAATGGTTTAGATTAAAACCAAACTGATAGATTTGGTTTTGATCTAGACACTAGTTGATGTCATAAAAAACAAATTTTAAAGAAAAGGTTTAAAAAAAAAAAAAACCAAAGAAACAAGTCCAAGGGTTAGATTCTTTAAACCCTTACAAGTATCATCCACTTTCCAAATTTAGATTTAATTTTTAAAATCACCCTTTTAAAAAAAATTATCCTATAAGATGAGACTCAATCATTAATTAACAAATCAAATCTTATCTTATTAGATTGGATAAACTTAAACTAAATTAGAAGAAATCTAAGATTTTTTTCATTTTTTTACTAAATTAAGTAACTAATAACAAAAAAAAAATTTCATTATTTTACCATTACTCCGAAAGTACTTACATACCTGCTATTCAAGATCAAATGTACATAATGCTTTCTTTCTTTATAAAATTTTAGCATTTTGATTGATTTTAATTTTTAAAAAAGAAAGGGTTTACATTTTTACCCATTTCAATTTATTTAAGGAAATTTTTTTCTAAAGGATCCTAATTTCTTAGAAACTCAAAAGTAGTCCTAATTTGGAAAACGGGTAAGTTTATTTCTTATTTATTTGAAAAGTGGGTTTTCTAAGTTATAAAATACTTTCCTTTATTATTATTATTATTATTTTATTTTACTTTTTATCTAAATTTTTTTACTTATGCATTATTCAAAAATAAAAAATAAAACTAAACTAAACCTCTTTTTTTCTTTTTTTATGGCCTTTTTTTTTTCTTCTTTTTCTTTTTTTCTTTTCTTATACAAATACATTTACATAAAAATCTGCATAAAATAAATAAGTTAAAAAACTACAAAATAGCACAAAAGATCAGACCTAGTTGAGGCTAGACGTACAGGTTGAAGCTTGGTTGGATCGATCAAGTTAGCAGCGGTTCAAGTCGAAGCTTACTTGAGTTGAAGATGGCATGGTGGAAGGGGCAATTCTCACACTTCTACACACCAAAATGAGCTAGGAAGAGGTGGTTTGTAAGTTTTTTATTAGACTTATGAGGGGTAGGGATGATGCCTTAGTTGGATGTGGTGGTTTCGATGGAGTTGCAAGGTAATCAATAAAGGGTAGAGAGAAAGTTCACACGTGGCTACTAAGGGTAGTATTCGAGATGCAAGTGGATGTTAGTTTAGGGTCTTGAGCGATGGGAACTCAATTGAGGCATTAATGTGAGTTAATGTGGTGGTTGGAATGGTGTTTTGAATAAGCGAGGGTTTCACAGCGAGGGTTGGTTTCTCAATTTGCGAGGCATGGCTACTTGCGAGAGGGGTTAGTTTTGAATACCAGCGACTTAAGTAGCTCAACCGTAGTGTTAGTTTGGTTCGAAGTAGACTATGGCGAAGGCAAAGCTAAAGAGAGAGATTTACATGTTAGGGTTTTTGTAGAGTAAGAAAGCTTAGATTTGAGCTTAAAGGCAATGATTTGAGAGTTAATTATGTACATGACAAGCTTAGGAAGCTCTATTTATACTAATCCAAGGTCAAATAAGATTGGAAACATTCATTACTGGAAGATTTGAAAATTCGAATTTTAAGCTTGAAATGATTTCATGGCTAATTTTGACAAGAAAAATGAATGAATTTGGACGTAAAATGGGTGCCATGCAAAAGTGTTTCGAATCCTCAATTAATCCTCACATTTTGTTTGATGAAATTTGGCCAAAAAATTAGTCTAATTGGGTGAAAAATAAAGGAGACCGCATGAGTTTTATTTCTTCTTTTTTTTTTTCACAACAGTTCATGGTTAAGGAAGGAGAAGGGGGCATAGGTCATGTGCTAGGCACGCGCCATGTACGTGTGCATTGAATGTGTGTGTTGCAAGCATAATGGGCACGCAACAAGCTTAATGGGCATGCACAATGTGCCCTGTCCTAAACCTGTTTCCTTTTTTCTTTTCTTTTGTTCCCTTTTTTTTGTTTCATTTTTTTTTCCTTTTGTTTTGTTTTTTTTTTTTTTTTTTTGAAGAAAAGAAAGAGTAAAAGGCATTTATGGAATCAAACTCGGGTTTCCAAGCTTTTCTCTGTATGTCCTTACCAACTTAGCTAATTTGATTTTTTTATCATGTATGCACATTAAATATTATTTAACCACTAACTAAGCCTAGATTAGTTTTAAAACTAACAATCTTGGAGAAGTCTAATTTAAGCCCCTAATGATCAGCTTTCAAATAAATTAAAACAAAACCATTTTCCTAAATTAAATCTTTTTATTTTTGTATTTTTATAAATTTTCTATTTTTTATGTCTTTCTTAATTTTTTATTTTTTTATACTTTTGTCTAAATTAAGACCCTTTAAATTATTCTAAGAAAAAAAGGAAGCAAAAATGGGATGTCTACAAGAGTTCAGTTACTTTATGTCATTAGTGATTTTTAATTTGTATAGTTTTATATACCCTAATACTTCATTATGTCCTTATAAAGGAAATATTAATATTCACAAAGGAAAACTTGATTTTTATAAGGAATGTAATTATTATATATAGTATGTACATATATATATATATATATTAAGATTTTAAAACGTAGTTTTATGATCATTAGTGTAAATGAACTAAAATAAGATTTATTATTATTGTATAGCTTTTGTAAATGGTAAAATAAAGTTATATAAAAACTTAAAATATATGATAATTAGTAATGACTATTATTCATCAATATTTATATATTATACTTTTTTATTGTATATTTAATATTTTAAGTGAAAATTAAGCCAAAAAACCAAGAAAATTGGAAAATAATTTAACAATTATCAAGGATGGAACCAAAATATAATATTAGATATAAGAAAACATGATAAAAAGTTTGGGGATTTTAGGAAGTTAATAGATAAGGTTTTACAATTTTTCTTTAAAACTAGTACATTTTAGTAAAATAAGTAGAAACTTTTGAAAAATATAAAAAATACTAAACGTGAAAAATTAATTCTAAGAAATTAGTAGAAGAATATGTGGTTATATAGTACTTATAGGTAGAAGGATTTCTTGAAATAACACTAATTGAAAGCTCCAAAATTATTGAAGCGAAAACTACCAAAATGGCTAAAACCACCACCAAGAGGTGGCCAACACCACTCCAACCTTATCTAACCACTTAGGAGGAGCACAGAGAAGCCCAATAAATTTTTTCCTAAATTTTAGAGGCTTGGTTTAAGTGATGTGAATTATTCAAGTGAAGAGAGTAGTATTTATAGCATTGAATAATTAATATTAAATTGTACACCTATCCAAAAATGATGGAGAATTAGAAACATGTTCCAAATAATGTTAAATGTCTCTCATTAAAATTTCACAGTTTTTGAATAAGTGTACAAATTTTAGTGAATTTTTGAAGAAGTTATCAAATATTTTAATAATTTTCTAGTAAGTTTTAATTCATGTAAAAATTGCCACATGTTCAAGACCCTAATACATGTGTCCAACTAAATTTTGAACAATTTTTGCCACTTGTACAATTTTTTGGTAAATTCTTGAAAAAGTTATCAACATATTTTATTCATTTTATGATATTTCCAATTTTTATAAATTTTCTTTTTACTTTTCTTACAAGTTGTTGGATATTTTTATAACATTTCATTAATTTTTTGACACTTGTAAAGTTAATTTAATATTTCTTGGGTATTTTATGATGTTTTACAAGGTACATTTATCATATTTTAGCATTATACCCAATTATTTTATTATTTAATTTAATATTCTAAATAGATTCTTTACTTTTATTTGGGATATGTCATGATAATGTCTTATATGTAAGTGGCATAGATCGTTATCATACTGTTTACCCTTATTTATTATTTGCTTACTTCACTTTGTTTCTAGTTTACTTATAAACTATTCTATTTTTACTTTATATTACCTATAGGGAGAAAATGGTCTTTTTCTCACTTTTTATTATCTTTAATCCTTGATAGATACTTTATAATTCATGTCTTGACTTTTTATCTTATAATAACTAATCATTTTTACAACTTGTTAATAATTTCTACCTCCTATAACTTATTATATATGTGTGAGACTATAATATTACCACTCTTTTTTGAAAGCCACTATCCATGTTAGCCTACTTTAGACTACCCACTTTAGGTAGCTTTCACTCTGAGTGGCTTTCACCTTAAGTGGCTCATACTATACTTTAAGAGATAGCCCTTTCCTAAGTAGTCCTCTCCTAAGTTGATCCTTTTTTAGGTCACCCCTTCCATTAGGTTAGCCTCTCAATGACAACACCAAACATTATAACCCAAGTCTAAGGGAAGGCCTTAAGTTTTCTTTTTTTACTAATCTAATTTATGCTATTAGTTTTAGTATATTCTATTATTGTCAACTTTGGATACTCTAATTCTACTGATGGATTAGGGTCCTTCGTCAATTCTCATATTCTAGAGTTATTGGGCTAGCAATTGAATTCACCTTAGGTCGTCAAGAATTTAATGTTTGAGTTATATTGTTGTTTTGGCTTAAGCAAGTTAGCAGGTCTTACAAACATTGACAAAGGAAAACCTCATAAGAAAATCTAATGTGTTTCCAACAATGGTAAACATTATCTATAAATACCTCTTTAAGGTTTCTATAGTAATATAATTCAATCAACCCTTTAACTAAGCCCTTTCATCTTCAAAAGAGATACCTAAAGATATAAAATGTAACAAATAAAGTTATAAAAGAAAATTAATGAGAGAAAAAAGCATGGTAATATTGGCCTGTATGTTCTATGACAAATTAGTAGATTTTTAAATGCCTTCAAAACTAAAAAATTCACTAATGAATAAACGGCATTTTCATGAGAATGAAAGTATTCAATAGAAAGGGTTTTTCTTTTTTCTTTTGGAAAAATGAAAAGCATTTCCTTCATTGTTGGTCATATTGAGCCAAGATTAGCTAACATCACCACCAACACTCACATTATGCTCCTTTTAACCAAATATGTATATCCCACCACTAAACATTACTATTTAGCATAACTTCTTTCAATTACTACAACATTATTTCAAATATATAAATATTGGACTAATAGAAAACATAAATAAACTAAAAAAATTTCTCATGAATCAAGCACCAACATACAGAACTCAAGATTTCGGTAAAAGATTTTCTATTGATTATACAAGCATTTCCTTTACCTTATTTGGTGAGAGGCACATCTTAGAGCAAGTAATCAAAAAATATTTAATGATCTTCATCTATCATCTATTATGTACCTCTCATTGCACATTGGGATCTAAATAAGAGAAAGAGGGTCGTCGGAGCCCACAGTGCCACAGAGATCGATTGTGAAGAAAGAAACAATCTTAAGGGTAAGTTATAGAAACGTTAAAGATCTTGCTCAGGTTACTGCGCTTTCTTATTTCGCTAGATGATGTAAGAGCTGTTAAGGTTTTCAATTGATACTCAATATTCTTTAAAGATCCAATTTTTAGGTTTATTTCAACTAGCTTTAGGGTTTCATAAGTACTAATGAGTAAAGAGAGACAGGGTCGAAGAATATAGAGACAAAAGAGAGAGAAGGAGGGAGAAAGGTAGAAAGAGGCCAATGAATAGAGACCAAAGGGATCGATAAATAAAGAGATGGAGGAGGTTGCGCAGAGAGAGAGGGATGGGTCTTACACAATAGAGAAAGAAGTAGGTGAATGAAAAAGAATATCGGTAAAGAGAGAGCATAGGGCTTGCTATTTTGTTTAGGTTTTCATTTTTCTTTAAGAAAAAATGACTATTTTAGGCTCTAATAACTCTTTTTCTTTTCTTTTCTATTTTTTGTCCAATAATTTTTACTAAAAATATTTTCCTTCGCTGATGAAATGTTGCCACCTAAAGGATAGCAACCATCCTTATATTGTTACCAATGGTTTTAATTATCACCTCCACATGTAGTTATAAAAGAAAGTATTACTTTGGTAGAGACAAAAATAAAAAATACCTTAATTGTTTCGCTAAAAAAGACCCAAATTGTTGTAGTGAAGAAATTGGTTAAATTAGTAAAAATTGGCCTTAGTCTGTCAAAAGAGTAAGGTTCTTACCCTCCACCAATTGAAGAAATTAACTAAGTTAGTAAGGATAGACCTTAATCCATTAAAGACCGAGGTTCTTTCTTACTACTAACACAAAAATTAATATGGTATGGATTGGTTTGAGTCCATCAAAAGAGCCAAGTTTTTTCCTAATGCCAATATAATCATGCTTTATTAATTTTAATTGAGAAGTCTTCCAATGATGTTATATACTTAGGGAATGATCGAGAGGTGAGTAGATACAAAATGTGTTTACTCTTAATTATAGCATGTAGCGAGATTAAGGAAAGACTTGTATACATGCTACTTGAGTGTAAGGGATCATGTATTGTCTTTACCCAGTCACGTAAAAATGGACTAACTAAAGGATAAATCTTTAGTTAAACAATATCGGTCAACTTTGATTTACATGATTTAGCTATTGAATTTCGATATTTTTGCTTTTCGTCTACTAAAAAAGTCAATGGGAAGAAATTGTGCAAGTTGCTAAAGATGCTTAGTGAAGCTTTATAGGGTTACATTGACTTTTGAGGAGTTGATCCTTAATTTTGGAATTAGATGTTATCTTTTGATAATGTCCTAAATGGTAATGGGTGGAGTTAATAATTCTTATCCAACTTTCTTTATATCAATACATGATAAAAATTGATTGAATTACTTGAGAACAAGCACATGCTTAAGTGTAAGGAGATCTAATAAGTGTAAATTTACATATATTTAGTAAGGCATTTTATTGTAACGTTCTTCCATTTTGATATGGATTTTAATTATTTTTAATACTTAGATGAGTAATTTGTTGATTTTAGGACTTGAAGGAATTATTAAAGCAAAAAAGAATGAAAATCGGCAATAGCCCAAGTTCGAGAAGAATTTCACTTAATTTGAGGAACTAGTCAAGGATAGCAAGCTCAGAAGGAGATTTTGTCAAACATTAGAGTCCAAAGAAGAACACATCCAAGTATATGCACGTATTCTCTGACCGTAATCTCCTCATCAAAGAATTTCTTTAGATTTCTTAAAAGAATATTGCAAAAAGAAAATGCCTAAGGTACACACCTAAGCACATACCCATGTTCATAGGACGAGGTCATACCATGATATTTAAGAACTTCCATATTGGAGTAAGTTAAGACAACCTTATAAATAGTAAGTCAGATGCTCATTCAAGAAGAGAAGATGCAAAGGAAAATGAGAGAGAAACGAGAAGAAGGCTATTATGCTTAGGATTTTCATTCCTAGTTTTATGAATTTGCAAGATGCTTAACCATTTCCCAAAGACTTTATGACGACACTCATTAGTAGCAAATAGTAGGAATCACATGCAAAAAAAAAAAAAAAAGTTCACACACAATAAGTATACCAATCCATCAATTAAGATAAAAACAAATCTTAAGAAAGAAACTCTAAAATGCTCGACAAAGGGCCATAAAAGTGCCTAAAGTAAGCTGTGAAGTGAAGGTCACAAGGGCTATCTAAGTAAACTTTGGCTTCATTCAATAGGGCCCTTCCCTATAAGTCCCATATACACTGTACAAAAGGGTAAATTTCATTATCGAGGACTAGCCAGTCACCATCTTGGCTGATAACAAAGAAGTGGGCTCAATAAAGGTATAAGTTGTGTAGCATGTAGAGTCAAGACTTCAATTCATATCCTATCAATTCGAGACAATCAATTGTATCCCCTTCGACGCAAGCCTTTCATTCCTAATTTTATGATTTTATTGTAAATTTATCTTTTGTACATGATTATAGCATAAGTTGTAAATATCTAGACTTGTGAATCCTTAAATTGACATTTTAAGTGTGTATTTTGCTTATTCTAAGGAAATTCCCTATTCCTTGTTAATTCAATTGTATGTTTTGTATTGAATTAGATTATTATTTCTAAATTCTCAATCTAATTATTTAATATTGCATATTGAAGTTATGAGACCCAATGTGTAATTAGATTTACCACAATTGATGAGAATCTTCTATAATCTTGGTGATAAGTTATAGAGTTCTTTCGAATATAATTATAGTATTTATGAAGGGAGTTTCCATTCTTAATGCTATCTTAATTTACTCCATTGCAAAATCAATTTAGATAGAGCATAGTTAAGGCTAAAAGTTAATAACTAAAGCGATTTCTATTAACTCACTAATTAAATTCTCTTAGTCAATAAGAGTAGGCAATGAATTAGAAATCTTTTTCTAGATATCCATATGGTTAATTAGGGTTTCTTGCTTTATTATTGCTTATTAATTAGTAATTATAAAATTTTATTTCTCTTAGTTGGTTGAATTTAATTATCGTGTTTCATAATTGAATTTTGAAAAATTTTTCCTCAATAATAGAATAATAGAGTAGAAGTGAGTATTGTATGCAATCCGTAAGGGATCAACAACCTAAACTTTGCTAATCCACTATATTATAACTTAATAGGTACACCTACTAACCGATCAAGGTTGAATCCACCTTAGCAAGACAGCTTCTCACTTGCAAAATAACGACCAAATGTTAGTACAAGAACTCAAAATGGATTTCCACCAATCCTGTCATGCCAAGCATGGGTAGGGAGGAATCTTTATTTTTTAACAATGACATATTGTATACTTCTGTAAGCCCTAAAATCAAGCCAAGTAACCGTAAGATTGAATTTAGAACCCAAGATTTAGGACGATCGGTTAAAGGATCCGATCAAACTTAAATTATAAACTATTGAGAGGAATATTAGTAAAAATGATTTCGTAAACTTAAATTTAAGAAAATAAGTAGTAAAATAGGAGACTATAAAATTTCCAAATTTTAAGCATAATAATTGCTAATTACCAAAAAGGCGAAAAGTGTAATCTAATAACTAATAAATTACTAGAGATATATTATATGTATACTAAAAATTTTAGAATGACCAAAATAATAATTAGGAATGTTCACATGTACCCCACATGTATTTACGTGTAGATAAAAATATGCGAAATTATCTAAATTGGCCAAAAACTAAGTAAATAATTAAAGAAAATTATAAATTAATTATGGAAAAATCAGAAAAAAAATCAGAAGAGGATAAGATGATCCAAATCAGGTCATGGCATGTCAGGATGTGCAAGAGAAAAATCGACCAATAAAAATTAGATAACATAAAAGCCAAAAATCAAGGATAATGGGCAAAATCTTGTCAAATTAATGCTTAATAATTACAACAAACGTCTATAAATAGGGGAAAAATTTCTAAAAGTCATTTAGACAATTTAGCATTTGGGAAAAATAGGAATACTGAAAAAATCGAGAGAAAATCCAAAAAGAAAAAAAAGAAAACTGTACAGATTGGGCAAGCGAGCCAAACCCACCTCTCACCACCACCTGGGACCGAGCCACCACCACCACCCTACACTAGACCCACCATCTGGGCCGGCCAACAACCTTGGACCGAGTTTGGATGGCCAAAAAGCTTCGAACCAGTTAGTCCCTTATTTACCCTGATTTTGAATAATTTTGTAAAATTAGTTATTTTGCCTAGAAAATTATGAAACTTGTTATTCTGAGGTTTTATTGTATGTAGATTTAGGGAAAAATATTTATTTAGTTTAATTACATTTGAAAATATAGGTTTCTTAACAAATTGTTCAAAACCGAGCATGATTAGAACGGAAAATAAATAGGCTTAGGAGTGTAGTTTGGAGCTCAATTTTTTCCTGTAAGATGCTCATATGATATAAAACAATGCTATGAAGTCATTTTTTTAAAATTAATTTTCAAAATTTTTAAGTTAATTTTTAGCCCTAAAATGATGGAAAAATTGGGTGATTTGGAGTTAATTATGTAATTAAGATGTTAATTACTGATTTAGATATTAATTAGATGTTTAGGGATGTTAATCTCTGAAGTGGAACCCTAATCCTATCCTTTAGAGTATTAAGTATAGTTAATTTAGGAAATTAGGTAATTAATATAAGAAATTAGTAATATGTGAAATTATAAATTAATAAATCTAAAAAAAAAGGGTTATTTAGATAATATTATAATAGAAATCAGAAAAATAATAAATCTAAAATAACATTTAATTTTAAGTAAATGTCTCAAAATGTAAGATTTTCACACATCGGGAATAAATCCGATACTTCAATTAGGGTTAGCGTGTACCGAATAGTTTAAAATACCAAATTACGACCCAATAGGATATTTGGACACTCGAGCTTAATGTGATTAATTTCACATTAGGATTCGAGCATATTTAAGACATAGGAATCAAAATTTAAAATCTCATTTAGGATTCGAACATCGAAATAGAGTACAACAAATCATTAGGACGTAATGGGTATACACGAAAAAAATGAGTTAAAATATAACTTAGAATATGAAACCATAAATTATAAGTACTAAAAAGACCTATTTGTATTATAGGATACCCAGAGACACATCAGCTTGCAATTATGGGATCATGGGATCGAGCGATCGAGCGATTCCAAGTAAATTGGGTTATTGCTTATTGTAATAGAGTACTAGTTTTGTAATACTCGGAAACTTAGGCTTGTATATGATTGTGATTATAAGTAGTTTACGCATGTGTTTGATGTATTTGAATTCGTACTGAAATTTGTATTGTGAGTGACTTTGTGACTGATTGAATTGGTATGAAATTGTTTGAACACCCTAAACGAAATTTAATCTTAGTCGACCCTAATAACCAAGAATGTCATGCATTGCAACCCGTTAGGGGATCATAGGATTCTCCAACCAAATACCGACCCCTTCGAAAGAAATAGCGCAGGATTGCAAAATGGTCCCTTCTTCATCCTTAGTCGAACTAAGTGATAAGAGAGGAGGTCGTGGCGAGGGTGAAATCAATGGTTCGAAGGTAGTCGTGGGAGGAGTGAGGTCTCCATTGCACAAGCTTGGGTTTGGTTGTGAGCTGCTGCATAACATAAAACTCCTCAACCCGGATTGGAGCGGATGAAATTTCTCTGATTTCACAACAGACCGGACTACGTTGTGCGATGACACTTGATTGTTGCATTGCATGAAAATAATTGTTTGATAACCCTGTTTGTGCTTATATGCATTCATGAGTCTCCAATTCAACTTACTGAGCTGTAGTTGCTCATACCCTTATAGATCCTTTTACAGGTTATGATTTCTGAACACTTCGAGTACTATGCCGCCCTACAATTACCCAGAGGTTAGTTATTTTGAAGCCAAGGGTGTAAGGATCAAGTTACTTAGCATAATGTGTAACTAGAGTGACATTGTAGTTAAGGATAAAAGACTGATAATTATTATGTACATTAGTAAACTGTTGTGTTCACGTAAAACTTCCTTGAAGGCTCTGTAGACTTACTTATAATTATTTATGTTTATTAGAAATTTGTAATATTTATCATAATTGTAATATAACTATTATTCAGACTGTTTACTTCAAAGCGAAAAGTCGTCGACGCCTTGTGTAGATCATGTCTATGGTAGGCACTATGAGGCCAGTTACTATCATAGAATGGTTTGCACGGCGAGACTATTGCGACTCTACGACTTCGTGACGTAACAACTTCAAGAAGCTCACATCGGCACGTTGTAGGACCCAAATACCATAGAGTACAAAAAGTAATAACTCCTAGCCATTTCTTTATCATTGCTTCTCCATCCTAGGAAATGATTCACTAACTGACTCAAAGAAGTACTTGACGACAATGTCCTTAAAGTTTATTAGTTGGTCAGACCTTAGCTCCATGAACGCATTAATCTCCAACGAGGCCTCCTTGTTACTTAGACCCAACTCCTTGATTGCCTTGGTATGGATTAAAAGGGTTCACCAAGTCTAAAAGTTAGTTTTAGATGCCAACTCCAAAACAAAGAACTTCTCCTTCTAGTGTTTTATAGAGGAGTCTAGGCCAGTTCTACAAATACATCCACCCATCGCTGGCCTTCCACAAAAAGTAGTACCTAACAGTTGCAGCATCACCCGTACTATTAAGTACTCACACAAGGCTTCAAATGCCTTGATGATCCTCTACCCATTAGGAGTAATCTCCATAGAAAAAATGCAATGATAATTAAACAACTCCTTTTCAAATTTGGTGAATGGAAGTTAGCATCCTGAACTTATAGCACTTCTCTCATACATAAAAGCACTGCCTAAAGACTAAAGTAACTCACTCAGCCATCGTAGATACTTATAGTTCTAAGCCAATCGGACATCTTATTATGTAATGCTTCTTACAATAACTTACATCTCTCTCAAGGAGAGCACTGCAGTACCAATTAGGAGAAGTGTAGGTAGCAGGCCTTATGTATAAGTCATAGGCCTCCTTCTCATCGTACCTATCATCAAGGTAAACATCTTAGGGAAGGCTTGGGATTAATGTTACTTTATCATTTTCTATTTCCATGTCCCCTAAGGACTAATCCTCCACCGATTTAAGTGCCGATGGGGCTTCTACCACCGTCATTTCTAAGGGCACAGGGTCTCTTTACACCTCGAACTCAAACATGGTAAGCTTATAGTTAGTGCTACATGATGAAGACATTTTCTAGAGACTCAAAGAAGATGAGAAATGTAGACCTTCCAAGAAAATAAGAGGAGTTGCATAGAGAAGTTTTAAATACACTAAAGATTACAAAAATGTGTAATATATTGCCTAAAAGAGGTATTTATAGGCTCTATACAAAGGAAAAACCAATTCACAATTATCAAGAACTAAATTGATGTGACTCATCACTGTCTAAGTCTCATCACATAGCATTTGTTTAAAATAAATGGTTAAGATCTCTCCAATAGAACAACCTTAACTATACACAAAACTACTATGACACAATAGCTGTCAAGTTGCATTAACTGCACCTTAAAATGCACATTAATACCTTGAATTTGAAAATTCGGCTTCTCTAAAAAGCTTCGAGCATGACTTCTTACCTCTCACAACAACAGGTCTACCAATGCATTAGTTAGCTCGAAGGAAGAGTATGCCTTACCAGGACCACTCACCTACTTTGTTTAGAGAGCCTAGCATTTAACCTCCATAACCCCGCAAAACAGTTGACTCAAGGCAAGTTACACCTAAACAACTCAATATAAGCAAACAACCTATTTAGATTGGGTCTTAAATTGAACACAACGACTCTTCAACTACCCTCACCAAGACGACATCTAACTAACCTAAGCTGGTCGATCTACCTACATCAACTCGGTGATCTAAGCAAGATCCTAGAAGCTTGGTTAAAGCATCGTAAAATCGCAGGCCACTCCACTAATCTTGTTAGATAGCCATCTTCAATAACAATATTAAAACTCCAATTGTAAATGTCGACTCGACTATGCACCTAAGGGGCCCATCTGATTTCCAACTCTCCTTACCATCCTTTCGGTAATGAGTTGATAAGAAATTTTGGATATAAGTCCCTTAAACCCGAAACCGAAGTAATCTCTCCATGACCAACCTGTATGAAGATTTACTAGACAAGGACCGAGCATTACCTAACTCTTAATCCCTATATATCAAGGACATGATAGTTAGCATGACCCCCACTCTCCATTCTTAGTGGATACTACAACACGCAAGATGTGCCCCGAGATTCTCATCAAGTCTTTCCTATTAATAGATGAAGCTCCCTAATGGTAAACCACCTTCATTTCGCTACACACACTAACCAATCAAGTTCTTTTACTCTCTTACATTTACTCTCCTACACTTACCGACTTACATATAGGAATTGTCACGTTAGGCAATACCCTAACACCCTTCACTACAAACCTATTTACAACTCATGCACGACACAATTCAGTACATATCTAATGGCAAGACCTGTAGACCACAACATCCATTGATGAATAACCAATCCATAAATGAAGGCTAAAGCAAACAAAACTCAAATATAGGTGATTTACTTATGAGAGCAAAGGTCCAAAAATAATCAAAACTTATTTATTTTTAGTAAAGATATTTGAACTAATTTTACTTTTACTTATCTATCAATTTATTTGTATTAAGTTTTTTTCTTTTAGGAAATTTAATTTGTAAACAATACTTTTTGTCCCCCGGAGACAACTATACCAAAACCGAAGTTTTATTTTGCAAATCAAAATTTATTTCAATAATGGAGGCTAGTTTATGTAGCACTTGTATTTGTATTTGTATTTATATTCTATAGTATATAGTTACATTTATATCAGAGCAGTTTATATATGTGATATTGTTTATTTGTTAGAGTAACTTTTGGTGTAAATGAGTAAATATTAAAAATAAGAAAAATGAGTTAGAAAAATCTGTGCAAATCGAGCCATAATGCCCAACTATCTCAAGGCCAAGAAGATAATATATGCCTAAGATGCGCAAAAGATTGTTTGGATTAAATGAAAGTCCTATTTTTATAAGGTTTTGAAAATATTGAGCATATTAATAAAATTAAAAAATGTTGAGACAAATTAATTTAATGAGTAAATGTTGAGAATTAGAAGTGTATTTTCCTTTCAATATATTTTGAGTATAGATATGAAAATGCAAGAGGATGCCTTAGGGGTGCTTTTTAGAAAACAAAATAAAGAAACTTTTTTCGTGGAATAAGCTTTTTTCCATTAAAAGTGTAACCAATAGTGGAAAATTTTTATAAAATTTAATTTTAGCCTATAACAAGTGTTTGAGGAACGAATAAATAGGCCTAAGTAGATTTTTCATTTTTCCAAATATAGGAAATTTTATTAAATTATAAAAGAGTTCCTACAGAAAAATATTAGGTGATAATATATAGCGAGATTTGCAAGGGGGAAATGATTCCTTATAACAAACATCCATTCCTTCTTTTAACCCTTTGATGCAGCCCTATCGATGCAACGGTTTGCTTTTCCATTGACTAGATTAACTTGAGCACAAGTAAAAGTAAAACGAAAAAGGAGAGATATCAACAAGAAAAGGTTTTAAAATTCAGCATGAAGTGGGATCATATAAGGCGCTACAAACTGTAGAAGAATCACGATTCAATACTATCTTTATTATGTGTGTCTTGCTAAGAAATCTCTCTTATATCACAAGAAACCCATTGGTTAATTTTCATTGTATTGCGCATATCGTGTCAAGTTTCTAGTAAATAAAACATGACTCGTAACGAGCATATCCTATTATTGCAAGAAGTGTTACAAGATCGAAGTGTTTCACGACTACTTGTTTCGAGCTAGTTAGTGAGGATGAACCCCAACTTACTAATAGAAAACACTTTCCCACTGCTTGCAGCCCACACAACAGACCTCAACCCAACTACACCAGTTACACGACACATCAACCCCAACTTACAAACACTATTAACCGAAATAATGACATGCTGCAACAATACCAAGCATGAGAACCAGTACACTTAAACAAATCAAACAATTAGGAACTGAACAGACATCCATTTAGCTAAACCCCTTACACATGCTGAAAGGGAGTGATAACAAAGAAGTCAATTTATTTCAAGGGTAATTCCAATGTAGCATGATAAAGGAAAGCTCGACCACTCAAGGCCGGAAAAGCTCATTAAGAGGTTCAACATCAATTAAGAAGCAGCAGCAACAGCAAGTTCCGAGATATAACCTGCATATTAAACATATTAAGAAGATAAGATTATTATAATCCTATGATATGAATACTAATCTTCTAAACGAAAACTAAATTCAATTCTCTCGTTTCCTAAAGTTGTACGTGTAACGGTTGAAAAAAAGAAAAGAGATAAATGGAATTGAGTGTATGTAGCAACTAATAATCAACCCAAAAAATTGTGAAATAGGTTAGAACTACATTTGCCATATGATATATAAATATAGAAATGATAATAATTTTTGTTTTCTTGTCCAACTCATAATATCTATTATATATTATAATTGATATAATATATGTTATATAGTATTGTATAAGTATATGTTCTCTGTTTATATAATATGCACATACATATCATTTCTTGAATAAAATTGGGTTTTGTTTTGTTTATCTTTTTCTATGTTGTTGGGTTTTTTTTGTTTTTTCGTCTAATTGAATCTTTTTGTAAGAATAAGACACAAAAAAAAAAGAAATATAATTTCATAACCTCTCTTCTAAAATTAATATCCAACCAATCCCAATAAAGTTGAATTTATCCACATTTTTTTTTTATTTGTATTTACAAATATAGCAATTAAAATAATCATCTCTAACGTATTAATTTTTTTTTTTTTCAAATCCTTTCTCTTAAAAGTATATAAAATTTTATTTTTCAGTTTCAATACTTCAATCACCACTTTTATTACAATTATAAAATAAAAAATGAATAAGACACAAATAAGACAATTTTCTAAATACCAAATTTTAAATAAATACAGATCAAATCTAAAACAGATACAAATAAAATACAGATGAAATATAGAAAAAAAAATCCAAATATAACTTAGAATTAGAAAGCTTATAGTCGAGCTTTTTTAACTTTAATCTCAACCACGAACTTACAGCATAAGACCCTGCGCAAGTAAGATTTGCCACCAACTGAAGTGACGGGCAACTCTAAGACGATCCATTAATTCCCCCACTGCAGTTTCTCTGGGTATGTGATGAATGAATCAATAGGGAATATATGTGTCGCAAGAAGACGATTGACACACAGGGGGGAGGTGACTGTATATATATATATATATATACATAAGTAGAAGTAAATCGTGTATTGGTTTAGCTTCCGTCTCATTCCCATTTCGAGGTCAGATCTATCGATTTTTAAAAAGACAAAATAGAATTAGCTGTCAGATCATTAATCTAATGACATAGTATATAATATTTGGTCAAAATTGAGGTTAATTTTGTAAGACAAATCATTTCCGGTTATCATAATTGATTATTATAAACATCATTACAGACATGTCACATGGTAGGTTAAATGGACGCATCGGATCTTTCGTAGGAAAACTGAAATATTGTAGGGTTCACCAAGTATATCCATCTTTATTTATATGTAAAAATGCATGAGCTATGTTTATCATAAGATGTGAATTTTTTTGGTTATCAACTATCACACATTATCTATTATATTAAAAGGAAATTATTTTTTTAATTACCTATTAATTACCATATATATCTTATAGTTTTAATCATGATAATTATTAAAACAAATTCAAATTTAAATTCAATCCACAAACTTTTTAAATACTATTTTTTACTTACAAATCTTTTCAATTATACGGTTATCATTTTGTATTATACTTATTTTTACAATTATTATTGTTTTCTTTATTCATTATTTTAATTATTCAACGTTATTATTATTTGAAAAATTTATTATATTTTTTATTAAACCAACATTTACTATTTTTTTCTAAAAGAAAATTTATTATAGTTTTGATTTTATAAACATATATTATTATCATTTTTTTATATATGAAGTCCAAACTTTTTTATCTTTTTTATACACACAATACAGATACGTCATTTGCTAGTATATAATATAATAAATATAATAAGTAAACATAGAAAGGGACATATTATAGAATTTATGTGAAAAAAAAAACTACCAAACTATTAGGAATAAAAGATTCAATGCCGAAAACTTAGCAAATCTATAAATTTTAAAAAAAAAATTGAGTTGGGCATGTTTATTATTAATCAAGTTTGAGTCGAGTTTGAATATTACTATAATTATAAATAAAAATAATCTTTTTATAAATAAATTTAATTAAATCGAATTCTTATTTATTGAGTGTCAGTTAAGCTCAAATTTAAATTTAATATTATATCATTTCAATTTAATCCATTATAATCTTATTCTTGCAAGTTTCTCAATTATTTTTTTAATATTTTATGAGTCCAAATAATGAAAAATTCAAACAAAGAAAAAGGAAGCAGCAGCTTTACGGGTTCGTTGGCAGAGGAACCGGCTTCTTGGGAATTGTGGTAAGTCCCGGTCCCGGCATTAAACTTGAAAAGACTGGTTCTTGAGACTATGCTAGTTGTTTTATGTGATCGTGACAGGTAACCTTGCATTCTTGCTATTATAATAGTGGTTCTATTTGTAGTTATATTCTAGGCTTTCCTGTGTTTTGGACATAAAATTTTGCAAAAAGATTTCTCTTTTCACTTACTTTATTTTTCGATTTCCCTTTGATATCGCGTGTTCAATTGATTAGTGGCAAAAATCCTAACGTTATCGTAATAACTTGAAGCAGTTAAAGCTTAAAAAGTTGTCAATCTCGTATCAATCAACGTCGCTTTTAGCCTTTTACTAACGAAGTTTATTCTTTATTCCTCAAAAGAAATAGATAGTAATTTAATCTTTTCACGGTGAGTCATTCATAGCTTTCTACTTGTAGATGATAATTTAATCTGAAACCAATTTTTAGGTATGAACTTTGTGAAGCACATAATCTATATATGTTGAGTAATAAAGCACATAGATCTTATTATTGGATATAACTACACCCCGTTAGAAAGATAATGTAATTATATTTACTCATATTTCTATATTTTACGATATAATGTCTAAAGATCAATATGTGATAATATTTATCCCAACTTTTTAAATTATATGAACTAATAATATCGACGTTGATGTAGGTGGTAATTTCTGTTAGTAAAATATATCGAAGCAATGGATAAACATTATACAATTGCTTATATTTAACTCCATGTATACGTGTTTTCAGCATAATAGTTGGTTTATTGGAGTAAAAGCTTTAATACGTGGGTCAATGATGCATATGGCTACTGTCATAATTTGCTTGAAATTCAAAAGACTAATATATTTAAAAAAATGTGCTGTCTCGAAGATTTAGTATGTTACAATTCAGACTTAGTATATTTAAAAAGATTTAAATATCTCTCTCTCTCTCTCTCTCTCTCTCTCTCTCTCTCTCTCTCTCTCTCCCCCCCCCCCCCCCACCTCCCTTTTTATTTCCTATTCAATTTTTGTGGTTTCTGTAAAGTTAGTACATGTAAATTGCCGGGTTTGATGAAAGAGGGATAGTACACATCAGGTGCTGACATGGACCTCCACAAATACTTATATTGCCTATATGAATAGAAATAAATAATAACTTTGATATTCTCACATCCTCCCCCAACCTCCACCCTAAAGTTGGATCAGATTTGAGAGATAACTTAGAACATAAGAACTTAGGCTGTCGTTCACATAATGCTTTAGTAAGTAAATCAGCAACCTATTGATGAAGCTATATGATGTAACTCAAGAAACCCTAAACTAATATGATCTAGGACAAAATGCACACTAATGTCAATGTACTTTATTCAATCATGAAGGCTATGATTACATGAAATGAGGATAGCAAACTTGTTGTCACAATAAAAATGAATAGGAAAAACCAAAGGAGCACCAAAGTCTCGCTAGAGATAAGAGAGTTACAAAACTTCTTTTGTAGTAGAAGTTAAACTCTGATATTCTGCTTCAGTTGTAAAAGTGAGACAATTGATTGTTTCTTTTGTTTTCCATAACATAAAAGCATGATCAAGCATAACACAGAAACCAATAAGTGACTTATAATCCAAAGAACTAGATCCCTAGTCCAAATTTGCAAATGCTTTCAAAGAAAGAACATTATTGGAAAGATAAAACATACCAAGTGATGAACTAGCTTTAAGATAGCATAATAAGTGATGAAGAGCCTACTAATGAGGAACATATAGTGACGATACAAACTAACTTAGATGTTGAACAAAATAGGATATATCAAACCTCGTCACGGTAGCATAAATAAGACAGCCAATCAAACGGGTATAAGTTGTAAGATCTGATAACAATTCCCCTGTGTCTTTATTAAGCTTGAGACTAGTTTGCATGGGAAGTAAAAGAGTTTCTGTAAACCCTGCATAGTCAGTAATATAAACCCCAATCTAAATATGAGTGTTCTATACGATATCATGGGTCGATAAGGTTACGTAAAATAAAATTTTTATTAAATTATGAAACCGAATATCTTATCAATAATAAAGACCCTAGAAACTCAATCGAAACCTAAATCGCATACAAAAACTTTAAATTCAATGTACGCACAAATACCCAAAATCAAACCTAACTTGACAAAAACCCTTAAACCACAACTTTAAATTTATAAAATGAATAAATACAACATAATAGTAATATAACCATTGTCAATCGCAATTATAGACTAAATCGCATAATCACGTATAAACTCTAACGAAAATATTGAAATAACTCGTAAATATTATAAACGTAACAGGTATCGATTAAATTAATAAATTTTTATAAAATCTCAAAATTAATTTATAAATACTAATTATATGATTTTTTGTTTGGAAAAAATTAAATATTTTTATTTTATTTTCCTTTTTCTTCCCTTTTCTTTCTTTTTCTATTCTTTTTTTTTTTTCCTCTTCCTATTTTTCCTTGCTACCACGTGATTCTAAGTTGTAATTACAGCAGCCCGTATGTTTAATTTGCAAATTACAAGTGTCAAGGATTTACAGAAGAAAGGACAAAGTAATAAAGCAAGTGTTATTTCTCAATTAATGAAGAGATTAAGCAAGATTTTTCTTTTCTTCTTTTCTTTTGTTTTTACTCTTCTTGTTGCTGCTTCTTTACGCTTAGAAACCTGGAAATTCAAAAACAAAAAGAGAAAAAAATCAAAACACACACAAACTTAGCAAGCACACTAAGAAGAAGAAGAAGGAGAAGAAGAAAACAGGGGGATTTCTATCATTTGATTTATTAAATAAATTAGGTAAGTTTATTTATTTATTTGTATATATATAGATATATATTCTATAACATGTATAAGTATATTGAGTTTTTTTTATTATTATTTACATGTATGTATACATAAGTGCATATGTATCTTATACATAGTATATTTATTATATAGTATGTTCATGTATGCATATATAATATATATATATTCTATGTATTTCCTTACTTAGGTATGCATGTATATGTACACGCCACTATGTA
The DNA here is from genome assembly GCA_024138015.1 of Lumnitzera littorea. Classification (NCBI taxonomy): domain Eukaryota; kingdom Viridiplantae; phylum Streptophyta; class Magnoliopsida; order Myrtales; family Combretaceae; genus Lumnitzera; species Lumnitzera littorea. The sequence goes on from JAMXBB010000004.1 coordinate 7,380,258, forward strand.
TATATATATGTATATGTACATAGTATTTTTTTAAGATATACTATGTATGCGTAAATGAGTATATATATGTGTATGTACCTAGTATTTATTTTTAGTATATGATGTATAAATGTAAGTATACGTATATGATATATATACATGTATTATGTATTTCTATATTTATATACATATGTATGTATTTAGTATTTTCTTTATGTCTGTATATATATGTGTGTGTGTGTGTGTGTGTGTGTGTGTGCGTGTGTATGTGTGTGTGTGTGTGTGTGTAGGTGTGGATGTATATATAAATTATACTTAATACTTTATATTATATGGTATATATATAAGTACGTACAAATAATAATATATATAGTAGGTATTTTCTTATTCATGTATTTATGTACATATATGTGAATTTGGAATTTCTTTATTTATGTATTTATGTTTATGTGTATGCGTGATTATGTATATGTATATATATATATATATAGTGTTTTGTATTATATGATATATTTATGTATGCATGAATATCTACATGATATATATACTTAATATTTTCATTTTATAAAAATTTTTGTATGTATATGTATATAAGTAAGCTAGATGTGATGATTAGATATATATATATATATATATATGTATATATATTATTATTTGTATTTCGTATTTTTGTATATACATATATATATGTAATACAACCATATACGTAAATATGTATATAAAGTACAAATATGTGTATATTATACGTATAAATATATGTATATGAATAATATCATATATGTAGAAATACGAGTATATTTAAATAGTATATATATAATATACTATAATATTAATTTAATAAATATATATATAAGTGTACCGTAACTTTAGAAAAAGTATAATAAATATTTAATTTAGAAAATTTAATAAAATATAGCAATAAGTATTAATATATAATTATACCATAAAATACAAGAAATAAGAAAATAATAGAAAATTATGGAAAATGCATAAGTGTGACACGTGGCACTCCCATATGCTACCATGTCACCACTTAAGAACAAATTAAGTAATTGTCATAATTAATAATAACAATAAAATAATTAATTAATTAGAAAAATGATAAAGTAAAAAAAATTAAATTAATAAATCTTAAACCTCAAAAATAAGTTAAAATAAGTAATTATAGTAAAATAGGCCAAAAACAAGAAAATTACAAAAATATACTATTCAAATAATTATTAAATCATAATTATACTATGAAAAGCTTAAATTGATATTTTATAACTATTTAAGTTAAAATAATGAATTTTGTGATATTTTTATATTATAGTCAAAACTGTAGGTTATAACGTCCAAAACGAATCCTGCTACGAGAAAGTACACTCAAAAATGATCGAAATGAATTATAAGTCCATAAAGATCTAAGTTAAACTAAAAAGGTTATATGCGATTAGGTAAAAAGCTCGAATCGACAATTTCACGCAAGTGAATAGTTAATTTAAGTAAACAGTACAAAATACAATACTAGTTTAGTTATTTAATTCCCAAACTTCCTACTTTTCGTATTCTCTATTGTCAGGTGATCACAACATTGACACCGATTTACCATTCGACTATTATGATCCTTAACTTCCAGTATAGCTGAATGAATATTCATAATGATTCCATACTTACTTGTATATGTAGATAGTGAATATAAATTATTATTAATAATTGCATGTTGTATGAGGTTAGGTTATACTTATGTATAATACTGTTTGTTGACAATGAATTTACTTTAAAGTATAATAATGTATTATTGTTACATAGTAAAGTTGATAAGAATATATATGTCTGTAACTTTGTTGATAACTAAGTAAAATGACTTAATATTATCTGACTTCAAAAAACTACATTGAAACACGCATAATCATGCACTACATAACTAATTACGACCGTCACATCACACGAAGGTAGCAAGAGGCCATACAAAGGTTAATTATTTATTGTTAAAGTATTTCGTACAGTGTAAACATGCGATATGACCTTATCCTGACCCGTGGGAACACTAAGCGTTGGAGGTACCAACTGCCTGGCTAATAGTCGAATCTAAAGGCCTCCATTTAAAGGTAAGTGAAGGCTACATGAACCTACTCAAAATTAATCTATCTATGACTTTATTGATCACTGAGTAAAGGGACTTAATTATCCAACTTGAAAGAACTAAATTGAAACACGTATAATCATGCATTGCATAACTAATTTCGACTATCGCATCACACGAAGGTAGCAAGAGGCCATACAAAAGTTAATTATTTGTTTTTATAGTATTTCGTACAATGTAAACATACAATATGACCTTACCTTGACCTGCGGGAACACTAAGTGTTAGAGACGCCAACCACCTTGCTAATAGTCAAGTCCAAAGGCCTCCGTTTATGACTAAGTGAAGGTTGTGTAAACCTACTCACAATCATACGCAAAACTAAATTTTAACTAAAACTAAAAATGGATATACCATTATATTTTTTAATACGAAACGCAGAGTTTTGTTATTATGTAAGTTATAGTATAATACCCAGATCTGACTTATGCCAATATATTTCCAACCCTAACTTTGAAGGGCATTAAATATAAGTTATATGTAATACCTGATTACTTGCATGTATTACCTAATTACCTGCATGTATTTGTATAGCATACTGATTGTTCATGCATTCATTTGATTAAATTAAACTGTTGTATAACTTGTTTGTTATACAGTTGAGGGAAGTATCTTACTAAGCTAATTAGCTCATACCCCTGTAGTTTACTTTTGCAAGTTAATCTATTCATGGAGTCAGGTCGTCGAATGCCCGAAGTTAATAGTATCTCAATGGGTTGATGTAAGAGTGAGATTAGTGATAAAAGTGGACTTATATTATTATATTTAGATTTGAAACCTTAATATGTAATATAATATGTTACCAGTTTGTAACATGAGATATTATTGTCTTCTCATCTGTAAATTTTTATATATATGTGTTATATACATTTCAATAGTTTTGTAATTATTATTAATGCAATAATATTACTTGCACCTATCTAACTCTAGGTTATTAGTTGTAGTAGTAGCCTTGTATATTGCCTGAAAGGTTGTAGATTGAAAAAGAAATCAATCTACAGTCCTTTATACAATATACAGCTACTACCATGACTATCTCCCTCGGATCATGACAGTTGCATCTTTTAATAAGTCAAGAATAAATTTTTGCTAAGTAAAAGTATTGCATTTGTGTAGCATAATTCAAGACTAAGAAAGAAGTGGGCAAGACCAAGATCCTTAATAGTGAAGGCTTGATCAAGCTTAGTTTTAATGCCATAAATAAATTAATAATCTGAATTTGGAAATCAACATATCATTAACGTACAAAAGTATCGCAAAAAAACTAGCAAGCTCATGGCATACAAATAGAGAAAAATCATGTTTGGATTAAGAAAAGCCATTATTAATCAAAAGGTAAGAAATCTCCAAGTTTCGTTGCCTAGATGCTTGTTTAAGACAATAAAGTAATCTCCTTAACTTGGATACTTGATTAGGTTTAGCCTTGCTGTATCTTTCTGGAGGATACATGTAAGTCTCTTCATCAAGATTACTACGTAAAAATGTGCTATTCACATTGGTTTCATGTATTAGCCACTTATTTGCAACAACAGCCACAAGAAACATTCTAACACTACCAAGCTTAGCTATCGAGGAAAAAGTATCATGATAATCTTCCCTTTCTTTTTAAGGATACCCTTTAGTAACGAAACATGCCTTGTATCTTTCTATAGTACCATCTGGTCTACACTTGATTTTATGAACCCATTTACATTCAATAGCTTGTTTACCTAGAGGTAAATAGGTTAATTCCCTAGTATCATTACATTCTAAGATATCTAGTTCTTTAATCATTATTTCTATCCATGCTTGACGTTTAGATGCTTGCAAATAAGAATGTGGTGCTTTGGTAGCCAAAACATTTGCAAGAGATGCAACATAGTCATATGGAAAAGGTGTAGTCATTAACACCAAGTAGAGGATATGGAGTGGAGTGTGATTATGTAACTATAGCAAAATTTGTATGAACATTGTGTACAAAATCTCTCAACCACCAAGAAGGTTGTTTTAATTTTTGGGAATGCATAATAGTTTGTTCAACGGGTGAAGTGTTATTAACAAACTTAGTCAAAGACACTGCATCAAACGCTTGTTGTTCTGTAACAGTAGGTTGGTGGACATGATTCTGATCAGTATAGGACTACTCGAAAACTACAGAAGAATTAAAAAAAAAAACACATGAGAAGAAGAATTGTGAGAGGGAACTAAAGGAACTGCAAAAGAGGATGAAACAAATTTGCTTCAAAAAAAGAAAAGTAGTTTCATTGAAGATAACATCTCTTGAGACAAGAATTTTCTTGTGCATCAAATCATAAACTTTGTATCCCTTTTTACGAGGTGCATATCCAAGAAAGATGCATTTAAGACCCTTTGACTCCATCTTATCACTTAGACAAGGTTCTTTAACAATGTAGCATAAATAACCCATAATTTTTTTAATCATCATAGCAAGGACTTCTTCCAAAAAGCTTCTCATGTGGAAACTTCTCATGTGGAAACTTCCAACCCAATCCTTTCATTGGCATTTTATTGATCAAATGGGTAGTTGTGAGTACATATTCACCCTAAAACATCTTGGGCAAACCAGCATACATCCTAAGAGCCCTAGCTACTTCTAATAGATGTCTATGCAAGCACTTTACTCTACTATTTTGTTGTGGAATGTAAGCTACTGTTCTTTGATGCACTATTCTCTATACATATGAGATAAGAACTCAACCCCACTATTTGTATATATAAACTTAGGTGTTAAAGAGAAATAATTCTATATATAGAATAAGAATAGAAATTGTTGGATGAGCATTCCAATCTCATCTTTGTGCTTAAATAAGTAAGTCCAAGTTGTGTGAGTGTAAACATCTACTGTTGCCAAGAACTTCTTCACACCAAAATAGATTTAACATGATAAAGTCCCTATATATCTGAATGCAAAAGTTGAAAAGCATTATTTGATTTACTAGTACTTCTTGCAAAAGGATAATCTATGAAACTTAGCTTGGTTACAAGCACCACAAAGAAAATTCTGAGTACTTGAGTGTTTACAAGAAAGCAAATGTTGCAATTTGGAAATAAACAAATGACCGATTCTACCATGTAACAAACAAATGAAAGTATCATTACAATTTGATTCAACAAAAATAGAACGTATAACAACTACATGACAACTAAAATTATCTCTAAAATATGATTGAAGGAAACACAATCCTCAATGTACCTCTGTTGTAGCTACACAAGTTTTATGCTTCGAGTCCTAAAAGAAACACATTTGAGCATTAATGGAAGCAACCAAGAGTTAATCCTTAAGCACTTGCATATAGATAGCAAATTATAGGTAAATTTAGGAACATGAAGCACATTATGTATTGTAAGTTATGTGTTTATAATTACTAAACCAACATAGGATGCAATTAGATTTCTTCTATCAAGTAGTTAGATGTAAATTAGGTTAGGAAGTTAATGTAGATCATGAAGGATAGATGAAAAAGGTGACATGTGATCTATTTCATCTATCTCAACTACCCAAGTATACATATTCTTATTCAAGGAATCAAAACTATCAAGGAAAGGAACAAAATGGTACCTATGAACTCCACCATGTTAGCAGTAATAGCATGAGAACTTTTTGCAATCACACAATCCTTCATCAATTTTATGACTTCATTGCATACGGATTCCAAAAATCCTCTATCAATAGTAGCCTTCTCTGAAAAATTCTATATATTTCTTTTGAAGATATTATCATTAAGTGGACAATCATAAACTTCATTATTAGCCTTTCAAAAGGCAATTGAGGCCTTATTTGTACCCTTACCTTAAGATACCCTCTTACCTTTATACCACTCTAAGTATCTAATTATTTGGACATAAGAATCAATATTGTGGTCCTCATTTTTATAATGTTTATAGAGCAACCTTACTTGTCCCCTTGCTTCTTCGTTGTGTCAAAGCTTTCAAACTATCAATTTTACTAGTGCAACAAGTTGATGCATCAAAATCTAAAACAACAACAATACATGTTACTTCCTGTTGCTTTTCAGCTTGCTGATGCAAGTAGAAAGCTTTATTAACTGACAATAGTAGATCCATGGACAAAATATGATTTCCCTCTCCTTCAAATGATTCGTTTAAACAAATCAAAAATTTCATTAACCTGGTTTGATATTCAAAAGCCAATATCCTACCTCTCAAACCACAATCACAATTAGTTACACCAACACAAGTACAAATGGGATAACTATTAACAGCCTACAATTCATCCTAAAGCTTCTTAGTTTTGTTATAATATGCAGCAATTAAAAGATTATGTTGCTTAAGATTTCCTATCTCATGCCATAACTAAAAAACCAATGGCCCATTCAAAGCCCCATACCACTCCCTGATTTTAGTCCATAATTCATAAGCTAACAGATCCATTATGGTGGGACCAGTACAAAAACATACATCTAATATCAATAGTGATGAATTTGCGGACATTGAGATCATAAATGGTGGATTTGTGGATTTAATTAGAGCAGTTCCTAAGTAATTTAGTGTAGATTTGGATTTCAAAATTTGAGAACATACATATACATCTATATGTTATCATATATGTAGGGCTTTATACTCTTAATTATCTTGTATACACTCAACTCTTATAAATAACCTATGATCGTTTGTATTTTAACCTTTTTTTGAAATAATACAATTATTAATATTCTCACAATATTTGTATCTATTATATTACATACTGTTTCAAAAGTTAAGTCCCACATTACTCAAAATTAAGGATTCGTCTTTTATAAGAGACAACCTTCTTTGCCATTGAAAAATTAGATATGGTGTGGACTTGTTGGTAATAACTTAATTAGAATGTTTTCATTGCTGAAAATTTTTTAGTGTCTAAAACACATGCAACAAACCATGGACCAAACTACTGTAAGTATATCCACTAGAGAAACAAATATGAACACAGAAGTTTCTCCAGCACACAAGACAACTACCACAATATAGTCCTATCAAGTTTGGCTCTGATTAGTATCATATAGTCCTTCTAATGTAAATTATTAAAATCAAACTTCATTAATATTGGGGCAATTGTGGTCAGAACTTGGTGCAATTTATTTCGTACTATATATTAGAGTTTGGCGAGTTGTATCATTATTATGATACAATATAGACCTCCTAAGGTAAATTATTAAAATCAAACTTCATATCCGATATGTATAACGGATTGATTGAGTTTTACCGTTCATTTTTTGCCTCTTCTCTTTTTTTGTTTTCTTTATAATTTTCCTCCTAAATTCCACATGTCTCTCATTCTGTATGTGTTCTTTTTTTTTTTCTTTTCACCAACTACATATTATAACTTTAAGAAATGAAGAAATTCAGCCCCATTCATTCTATTAAAAAAACTAGTTTATACAACTATGCTAAAACAGTCATGACATTATACATTTTTTCCATGATAACAAAAACATTCACATCTCATCCCAACATAGGCCATACATATTTAATATATTTTTTAACCCCATTGTATACAAGGATGGAATAACTTAGTCAACCCTATAATATTTTAATTCTCCAAATACTCAACCGAATATATGAAAAAGATCCGATGCCTCCATTTTACCTATCATATATGACGTTCGTAATAATCAATTATTAGGATATATATGAAATTTATCTTTAATAAATAATTAACCTAAGTTTTGCCGGATATTGTATTAAGATTAATGATCTCTCATCTAATTCTATTTTGTCTTATTATAGATTGATAAATCCGACGTAAACGGGACGTAACCAAACCGAAACACAATCTACTTATATTCTCGTGTACGTGTTTCGCAAATCTCAAACCCTAGTATTCGTCATCTGGCAACACATATATTCCCTATAAATTCATTCATTACATAACATTCAGAGAAACAGTGAAGGAATGTCGACTGACGGTCCTCTGAGTTGGTTGATAATCATGTTGGCGATACCGTTTTGGTTGCTGTAAGTTTTCTTTCCATATTACTATATACCCTCTTCAATAATTTCATTGCTTTTTTCCACGGTATAAGAAGTTTGGGAATGGTCCTTTCAATTTATTTTTTCTCAATTTCCCCTAGTTTGCCCTTTTTAAAATGTTGCCACGTGGAGATTTCAAGAAGAAGATGATATCAATCATATGGGTATTTCAAAAATCTAAATAATATCTACCGTTGATTTGAAAATTTAAGACAATTGAGAAAACATAAATTGAAAGGATCCAAATATGCAGATTTGAAATGTTAAGAAAATATCACATGTTGGATAGTTTGTTATATATATATTGTTAAGGCCGGAATTTGATAGCTTACAAAACTGATACACACCAACTACAAACTCAACCGCATCTTCTTGATATGTTTAATTTTGCAGGGGTGGTTGCATATATTGCCTTTGCTGCTGCGACAATCCTGACGAAGCTTTTCCAGAGCTTAGGACTAGATCTTATCACTAGCTCTCAAATAAGAAGAATTTTATGATTTCAATTGTTTCAAGAACTATAACATGAAAAAGATTCTGATACACTCAGTGGTCCAACTTTCCCTCTACACTGGAATTACCTTTGAAATAAATTGTTGCAATAACAGTACATAGTAATATTTGCAGCCTGCCTCTCTCTCTCTCACTATTTGTAAATTTTAATTTTATTATTTTTTTAATTTCTTCTTTTATGTAATCAAATATATTTAATGTTATATTTTATTACATTATACAACTAAATAAATTAAATTTAATACTGTTGTGTTATTATATTAGCTACTCTTGACAAATTAGAAGTTGTTGACCTGTCAAGGATGGATAAAAAGTTAATGAAAGTGACATGATTTCTACTCTCGCTTGAAGACTCAAATAAAAAGATAGGATGGGGACTAATATAAAGAAGCAGATAAACATTGAGAATTATATATATATATATATAATTGAAGGAAAGAGGAAATGTAAATATGAAAAAGGAAATCTTAATGGTATGTATTAAAAAATAAAAACGTTTTGAAAAGAGGCGGTTAAAATTGAAATAATTTTGCTATGAAAAATAGAACTTGGCATTTACTATAGTTATCTCCGGGGGTAAAAGTATTGGTTGCAAATTGAATTTCCGTAGAAAACTTAATACTAATAAATTGATAGATTAGTATGAGTAAAATAAGTTGCAAAAATCTCTATTCAAAAAAAGAAATTTTTTATTATCATTATTATACCTCTGCTATTATAAGTAGAGTCTCCTATATTTGAGTCTTGTTTGCTTTACCATCCATTCATGAATCGGTCATTAGTCAATTGATGCTACAACCACCTTTTAAATGATAATTTAGAAGAATAAAAAAATTATATGGTTTAGCTTGGAGTACACGTTCTTCGTACTCAGAAAATAAAGCTTTGTAAATTGCATGGTCCAAAGCAACCACCTAAATAGTGCATTAAAATTTTGGTTACATCATGTTAGTGACGATTTTTCTACAGTAAAAATGATAAATGAGCGTACATAAAAGTTGCTAATGGTGACCCTCTTTGTGTTGAAAGGTTAAGTTAGATTAATGTATATGTGTATGTATCTAAACGCCATTTGAATTGCTAGAGATATGTCTCTTTAAAATTTTTATAGTGCTTGTACTTGAATCTATGAAATGTAATCATGAATCAACACACAATTATATTGACATGGTCAATAAATCACGTCTTCAGCTGTTAAAGATCATCGGTTGAGCCACCATTACATGTTTTGAAGTAGTTGTTTGTTGTTCCCACTTTGTTCTGTGAAGTCCATCCAGATCCAGTGAATAACATCCAGAGTCTGATGAAAGGGAAGAGCTCTAATCGTCGATGGTATGCATAATTTAGTTTAACTTCTACGGTTGGTTTGTGCTTGGCTATTGCAAGATAAAATCTTTTATCCTGAAGAACTTGTAAATCGAGATTCGAGACGTATCTTTCTCCAGGAGAAGTGCGAATGATGTGAACATCATACAAGTCAAACAATTACGGTATCCGAACAAGTCAAAGATAAGAGTGAAACATAGGACTGGAAGAACCAGACCCAACGGGGGACAATCGGGCCTTGACAAGCTAAGGCCAATCATGATATCATGATGAGACTTGGGTCGACCAACTTACTGTCAATCGATCGATCTAGCAACCTCCTCGGCTTCCCCACTTCCCTATGTTTATTTAGCATTATTTTATTTAACTATTTTGCCTATTTGAGATGCTTTTAGCTATTTTAGGTGTTATACATTTTCTTATAATTCCTCTAGTGCTCATACCCTTCATTATAATTTTAGTTATCAAATACATGTACCAAAATTTTTCTATATATACAGCGCATGATTAAGAGTATAAACTACATGAAACAACTTTCATCTAACATATCTTGCCACGGTTCAAAAAACAAGTGGCTCTCAAAACCCTGCTATTCTTGGCAAAAGGGACGGTGAACCTAAACAGCGGTATACTACAAGGCGCTCGGGCATTCCAAGAGCTAATCATATCAATCCATCTGGCCCAGTCTTTCCTGTAATACCAACACAAGAAAGGAGTATTAGGATGGAAATATTGCAATGAAGAGCATTGAGTGGGAGATACCAAAAGAAAGGCACCGTTTATTCAATAAATTACCCAACTCAAACTCGAAACAGGGATAACAATTTCAATGCTATCTCCAACATCAAGAATCACATAACTCCTAAATTTTGAAAGTAGAATAAGGAAATATTATATATTTACCAAAAGAGTGGAAGATATATTTACCATCAAGAATCACATAACTCCTAATTGGTATTCAATAACTATCTTATGAAATTACCAAAAGAGGGGAAGATCTGTCGTCATCTGTTCAGAGTCGTCTTTCATATCTTATGGAATCTGCAGGCAACGCCCCTAAAGAAACTGCAATCTTAGATGCAGGTCACACTTTTACGTGAAAATGGCATCACAGGGAAATTTTTCGCTGTACTAATCACAGAAAAGATACAAACTCAGAACAAAATTAATAAAAGAAGCTTTCCTCTAAAATCATGTGCTACCGTCATAAGAAAGCAGGGAACATCTTTCATCATTATGTCATCCAGGGAGATCAGCAATCAGACTCCTAGGTAGTTCTCAGCCACGAAAAGTGTCTACTAAGATAAGTTATAAGCATGAAGATGTCATGTAAAGAGGAAGGGCAAGTCAGAAAGTTAAAAGGTTTCCTCAAGACTCTATCAATTACATAAATTGGTGAGTGAGAAATAGCAGATCTCATTGGAGTAGTGACACGGGCAGACCAGTAAGTAAAGGCAGAACTACACAACGGAATAATGTTGGTTGATGGCTATCATCGATACTAGACATTAAACAAGATCTACTCAAAGTTTTGCAAGGATATTCTTCAAGGTATCATCCAATATAAAATGGAAAGGACACCAGAACTGATATTTCCTGATTCTATATTGGCCTACTGCCAGAAGAAAACATCTAATGTCTCCTCCAATAGGACTGAGATATCACAGCAGCAGTGATATTTGAATTATATATATGTCTACGAATAAAAAAAAAAAAGGAACTAATGATATATATATATATATAGATGCGGAAATGGCTAATATAGAGTTTGCAAATTCAATTATAATTCTTATTCTATCACCTTTCCAGAGCTCGTAGACACTAATTCGCCCCATAGAAGTGCATTTTCTCCTAGGGTTTGTGTAGCCACAAATCCTATTTTGCATTCATTGAGATCTCCTGACAACATCCAACCTCCCTTAACAATGCAGCACACTTTTCCAATCTTTCTAAGCAAGTCAAAAGAGTGAAGCAGGTTTATTTGACTTACCAGGACAAACAAAGTCGATAAAGCCTTATTTCAAAGGAAAGGGACAGAGAGGGGACAAGCTCTTTCACTGGAGAGCCGAGAAAGCAGCTCCTAGAGAAGATATTGGAGTGCTCTGGAGGAGTCCTTGAGACAAATAGGTAAAGCTACTCGGATAAGATTGAAAGATAGAAACAAGTTCTTCTTCAACACCTTAAAACAATGGCAGTATAAAAATAATTTCTCAATTTTGGATGAGCAAGGTGACCTTGTAAATTCTATTGAGAATATTAAGTCCATGGCTGTTCAATATTTCCAAAACATGATGGCTGACTCTTGTACAGGCTCAGTGGATTATAGTAGGCTCAACTTCATGAGATTTGGTCATATTTCCACTGAAGACCAAAATACATTGGTTAGACCAATCACAAGGAAACAAAACATACTATATGGTCTTTAGCCAAAGATAAAGCTCCAGATTGGAATGGATATGGTGTAAGCTACTTTTGTGACCCTTGGGAGATTGGGTGAGGATGTTTATGTAGCCATTAAAGATTTCTTTACCTCATGAGAGATGCCAAGAGAGCTCAATTCTACATACATCACTTTGGTACCTAAGAAGGATAACCCTTCCCCCTTCATTGATTATAATCCCATTGCATGCCACAAAACATTATATAATGCATATCCAAAATTTTAGCCGAACAGTTCAAGGTGTTCTCTACTCCTTGATAAACAAAGAAAAAATGGCTTTTATAAAAGGAAAAAGAATAGTGGACAACATTCTTATTGCCCAAAAGCTTCTCAAAGGCTACCTCAATGACAAGAAGGGATCAAGATGTGCCATTAAAGTTAACCTAATGAAAGCATATGATAATGTGAGACGGAAATTTCTTCAACACCTCCTAAGGACGTCGAATTTCCTATGTAGTTCATCCATTGGATCATAAATTGTGTCACTATTGCTATGTTTTCTATCAATATAAATGGTGAGCTTGTTCGATACTTTCCAACTTCAAAGGGATTGAGATAAGGGACCCTATTTCTCCTTATCTTTGTCTTAGTGATAGAAGTTTTTACAATTATCATGAAGGAAAAAGGTGACATGGAAGATTACAAGTTCCAGTGGAGATGTAAGAGACCAAATTTATGCTTTTTGCATATGATGTTATTTTATTTGCTAAAGGAGATATTCGGACCATGGAGCTCATAAAGGAGGGGCTGCATGAATTCCATCTACTATTGAGGTTAAAGACGAATCCACTAAAAAGCCAAGTCTTCCTTAGTAGAGTGAATCTGAGCATAAGGATGAAGATTGCAGATTTTTTAGGCTTTGAGATTGGTACACTGCCTATTAAGTACTTGAGAGTTCCCCTATCTTTGGCAAACATATTTGAGATTGGTACGCTAAAAAGGCCAATCCACTAAAAAGCCAAGTCTTCCTTAGTGAAGTAAATCTGAGCAGAAGGAGGCAAATTGCAGACTTATTGAGCTTTGAGATTGCTACACTGCCTATTAACTACTTGAGAGTTCCACCATCTTCGACATGCATATAAAAAAGTGATTGTATAAATCTAGTAGAGAAATGCACTACAAAGATCAACCACTGGACTAGAAAATTCCTATCCTATGCAGGCCAATTACAACTCATTAAGTGTGTTTTACTATCTCTCCAAGTATATTGGTCAATGATTTTTGTGTTAGCAAGTAATGTCCTCAATGTCTTGAAACCAAGATGAAGAGAATTCTGTGGAATGGCAGTGAAGAGTCAAAGGCTAAAGCCAAAGTAAAATGGAAGGATATTATATAAGCTTAAGAAAGAGGGAGGCTTGGTAGTTATTGATATCAAACTATGGAATAGAGTGCCCTAGCTAAAGCACATTTATGTATGGATGAGGAGACTACTCTCTGGTCATGCTAGGTGAAGAAGGAATTGCTAAGTGGAAGGAACTTCTAGAGTGTCAACATTCCAAGTGATGCCTCATGGGCATGGAGGAAAATTCTTCAATCAAGATCTCTAGCAAAACATCTACTCAAGTGGAAAGCTAGAAATGGAAAGCTCATATCCTTTTCATTTGATGACTAGCATGTGAAAGAACCACTAATAGAGTGGATGGGTAATCAACCTATTATGGCTATGGGATGTCCTAAAGAAGCTCTAGTTGAAAACTTCATGAAGGAAATGAATGGACATGGCCGAATGGAGAGAGATGGTCAACTATCACTAATAGTCTTGGCCCCATAAGCCAAATGCATCAGAAAGGGATAAAACGGAATGGAGGGTAGGGAGAAGTAAAACACTATCCATTAAAACAACCTGCTTTTTGTCTAAAGTGAGGGACCAAAGGTGGCATGGTACCCCCTAGTGTGACATAAAGAAACACTACCAAGACATGCTTTTATTTTATGGATGGGGATGCAGAAGAAGTTATTAAAGTTAGATAAATTGGCTGCTTGGGGTGTTGTAGAGGTGTATCGATGTCTCTTGTGTCAAAGTGTGGAAGAATCTCATGATCATCAATTTTTTTTATGTGATTATACCAAGAAACTATGGGAACACATTAAAAATGCTAGTGGATGGACACAAGCAAAGGCCTCAGAAGCAGATTCCTTTGCGGTTTTCTTGAGACCAGGAAATCTGAAGGCTCTTAAGCTTATGCACAGAAGAATTTCTGCTGCTGGAAGTTACTATATTTTGAAAGAAAGAAACAAAAGAAGAATAGAAAATATAGCTACCCCTATAGAAGTTCTAGCTAGAATAGTGTCATTTTACTTTTGAATTTGAGAAGCACTTTAGACCTTTTATAGCCATTTAATTGAAATAAGTATCATTTGTGAAGTTATAGATACTTAGTTCAATTTTATAGGTTCTTAGTGTGCTCCTATGATCCTTTTGTATACATCCCACGTACAAATTGTTTCAAATGAAAGTTTTCTCATCTTATCCAAAAATATTTTACATAAATCTTCCCATGGCCATGTTTAGATGGTAAGGCTAAAGATTACACTTAGTGGTTCTTGATTAATTGTAAACTTAATATTCAATAATTAGTTTCCCTTGACAAGGTCTACGGAAGGCATTGTTAATTTGCCTGTAGTATTTCTCATTTGAAACAATACCAATAAACAATCTTCTTGGGACTTCACCAAGATACACGATGTCTTCAGACACATATAACACTTCAATGACCACAACACAACAGAAATTGCGGTGCATTTTTACTTTGTTCGCATCAGTTTCCTAAGGTTTCCCCTAATGCATCCTATTATCTGCAATGAATTATGTTGTTTTTCTAATAATGCAACAAATATTATTTACCCCCATAAGCCTTGACAAGGAAATAATAAAGAAAATTTTGTAAGATTATGAACTCATTCAAACCTTAAGCATCTGCATCAGTTTTGGATGCTGCTCCAAAATATGGCAAAGCTTTTCTCTGTCACTCAATAAAGCCTGCCACCAGATTAGCAAGGTAAGAATCAAATTTCATATTGATCTAATGCATTTTTAAGCTTCTTGCGCAGAGAATATCATGTACCTGTATATCTTCTGGAGACTTGAAATACTCATGCAATGATAACCCCGAGTCCCTGTGTTCACTGGAGGCAGCATCACTTTGATGATGTGGAATATGTGGGTGAGCTTGGTCTACTGGTTGACGTAGCTCTGCTTGAGGAAACTCTTGTTGTTGGGACTGGTAGAAAGTATGGGCTGCAGAATTCTGGGGCTGCTGCAGCATCTGCAATGCCTGCATTTGCATAGGACTTTGCAAAGGTAGTCCTTGGTCCAGTTGTTGTGAAGACTGAGAAGGTGGCCTAATATGCTGAGGTGGCTGAGGAACATGTGGAGGTTGAGGGGGTTGAAGTGGCTGCAATTGACCCATGGAATGAACTGAATGGAAAGGAGATTGAGTCATGGGGAGGTTCTGCACAACAGATGGATGCTCGCCTTGGTGCTGCATTAGTGTGCCCCCATATAAATTTGCAGACACAGAAGATGGTCTACTGAAGACCAAAGGTGGCATTAGTGGAGGTGGAAGATAAGAAAGTCTACTTCCTGTAGCAGAATTTCTCACATCGGGTGATGTCATAGTAGAGGTCTGGGAAAATTCTGTGCTTCCAAAACCTGTCTGGACATAACTAGAAGATAATGGAGTAGAAGGCTTTAGAGATGGTAAATTAAAGGGACTAGATAAAAATGGAGGTGGAGTGGGCGGTAGTGGTGGGGCTGGCCTAGCAGAGCTGCCAGAAGAATTATTGAATGCCAATGGATCAGGTGGCACCTGCAAAAGAGAAAGTAGCATGTGAACACCACGCATCAGTAAGTTGACAACAAGAACAAGTATCACAGTTTTGCATTACTTGAAAGGATGCAGGAACTGGTGACTGCCTGTCTACTGTTCTGTTTGCAAAAGGGGATGATTGAGTCTGAACGGGATCCAAAGGCTGAGATATTGCAGATGGCATGATTGGTGGTGGAGGTGGCATGGGAGGTAAAGGTGGCTGATTGAGCAAATATTTCAGATCATAAGGCCCTCGTGATCCTGAATTTGCCGGAAGATTTGCTTGTTGTGGACTCTGTTTCGCATATGATGCTTGAGGACTTCGAGATTCAACATGCTTTTGTCCAGGAGATGATGCCAATGTTGAATTGTATATTGATGCAGGAAATGCATGACTTTGTGATGCCACTGCAGAATCAGCCCCGTTGGAGGTCCTAATTGAAATCACATCCATCGGATCAGTAGTCTGATCAAAGAACCTTTTATTTGAAGTAATGCTTGGTTCTCGAGTCAATGGCTTTTCCAGACGTGAAACTGACATTCTTGAAGAGAATTCACTTTGGGTGTTCTCATCAGCATTAGATGCAACTGGTGCACTCATATGAGAAAACTGACTACTCTCATGGACATCACTCTCTGTTTCCTCCACAATAGAGTGAGGAGAGTTTTGTTCAACAGTGACTGAAGGAGCCAGCGGGAGATTATCGTCTGGCTGAGGGAATCGCAACTTATCATCAGACTCGGCCTCCTCAGCATCAAAAACTATGTCAATACCTTGCAGATCATCATCAAGATCTGTTTTTAACTGCTTAGGTTTGTTCCCCTTTTCCATCTCTGAAACACCAGAAGGAGCTGCATTTTTCACTCTGGTCACTGCCTCCCCAACAATCGTAGCTGCAGAACTCTGGCGTTCCCTCTGTCGAGCCATAAACTCATCCACATGAATAGATGGAGGTCTTCCACTCGTAGATCCCACTCTTGAAACCGCAATAACATCACTTATGCCATCTATATTCCTTTCCCTGGCAACATAGTCATCAACATGCATAGAAGGTGGCCTGCTGGTGTTTGGTTTACGAAGTCGAAAAGTATCCCGGCGGGCAGGACCAGCAGGAGCAGCTGATTGACCAGTGCCACGATTGTATGCACTTGAAGTTGTGAGATCAGCAGGTGTATTCTCTCTAACCCGCCTGCCTGTATTATCCAGTGAGGACATTTTCTTCTTTACAGTAAGACTCGACTTATCCGGCAATGTTTCTGGACACTCCCAGAGGAATTTGTCTACCATTCCCACAAGCTGAAGAAAGTCATCAGCTTCTTCAGTGCTGGCAAATCTCACAAGATGCATTTTTGAAGAAACACCATCCTTTGATGACAGTGGAGTAGCCTCTTTGGGAATTAGATCAACCAAGTCAGCAGAATCACTATGCTTCTGCAATAGTGAGAGCAAAGATCTGGATGACTCTGTAAACTAATCGATGGAAAAGTGTCAGGACGGATATATGTGATCTCACATGGACATGGAAAGAGGCCAAAAAGGGAGAGGGAAGTGTTGAGGAAGATCAAAACATCGGTGAGAGTCACCTACCTCAATGTTCGAACACAAAAAAGCATCTAAATCTTTTATAAAGTCCATGTTATTCTCAGAAAAACCACCTGGTTTGTTTGTGTCATCAGAGAGCCCAAAAAGATATTTCACAGCAGCAATTGCCTTCAAGTTCAAACCGCTGAACAACAACAAATAACTTAATCATTTCTTCTCAATAACCTCAAAATGGATTTACAGCTTAGCAGACAAAATGCAAAAAGAGAAAGGTATTCTGACCATTAAAACTCAACATTTGTCACACTAAGCAGATTCCCAAGTCTTATTGATTGCTTAAAATGAAATTTTATAAATTCATCTAAAGATTGCAGTACTAGCAGGGTCATGTAATGAGCATAAAAAATGAAGAAAAAAAGCTCTTTTATACTCAGAGTAGATACCATAAAGAGACGGCTTGAAGATTCTTTTTCCTTTTTCTTTTTTTTTTTTCTCTTTTGGCTCCGTTTGCATGTAAGTGCACACAAGCATGCAGTATAGTTCTCCAATGAGGGTAGCCTTCTCTCTTCAAAATGTGGAGAGAGAAAATCCTCTCTAACCATCCCTCCTTTTTTCAACATTCCTTTTCTTGCTTTCACCCTCCCCTCTCTCTTCCTTTCTGTCCACCTTCCCACTCCTCTACTCTGTTTCTCCCACCCAGATAGCTTTCCCTTCCTCCTCTGTCCTTTTTCGTCTCTCTTCTTTTGGTGGTATGCTTTTTGGTCTGTTTTGTAAAGTTTTAAGGTTGCCATCTTAGTTTTAGAATTAAGTGGTGTGAATCTCTTGAAGGTTTTTATCATGACGACCTTCATTCGTAGAAATAAGAAGGTATCATTTGGAGTTACTACAACGCTGCGCAAGCTGGCGGATGGACCAAGCATGTTGAGGAAACGAAAAATCAAGAAGTCTTCTTCATCTGCTTCCCATGAGGTTTCTTCCAAAATGAGGAGTGTAGTGGTTTCTGAGATTAAGGATAAGAAAACCAAGACAGTTTCTAGCTCAAAGTCCAAGGCAACTATGGTGACTAGTCAGCCTTCAGCTGGAAAGCCTACTGACTTGTCTGAAAAGTTTGGAAAGTGGACAGCTGGCAACAGTAACTTGGCTACCAAATCTAGCTCGGGGCCACTGCTCAAGGAACAAAAGCAAGGTGGACCTCTTTTCTCTTCTAATGATAGTCAAAACTCCACAAGCTAATCAACCCTTAAGGTGATGACAAAAGTTGCAAAAGATATTGAAAGCTCAGCTCTTCAAGGACAAAAGAAACTTATCACTAGTGGTAAACAAAAATCTTTGAAACCGCCATCTTTTGTACAGGTGGTTTTGCAAAATATTCCACCTTCGCCTGGACCACTTGTAGAAGTATCGCTTGACTACCACGCTCCGTACAAGTTAGGCGACTTGATCTATGTAGAGCCCCCTCCATCTATCTCCATATTTGGAGAGAAGATTTGGAGGAACACTTTTGTTAGCTATTTCCTTGGCCGAGATTTATCTTTCCTTTCGGTCCAAAAATTGGCACGGAACTCTTGGAAAAATGAAGGACTAGTGGAAGTTCTTGCGAATGAATGTAGCTTCTTTTTCTTCAAGTTCAAGGACAAGGTCTCCCTCCTCAAGATCTTGAGTCAACAATGGTCATTTGCTAACCAAACCACAATCCTCAAGTGTTGGTCACTAAAAGCTTATTACAACAAGGTGTTGCCTAAAAAGATCCCAATATGGATCAAGTTATGAGGAGTATCAATGGAGTTACTCATTAGAAACAGCATTGGGTATGTAGCAAG
This sequence comes from Lumnitzera littorea, assembly GCA_024138015.1. Lineage (NCBI taxonomy): Eukaryota > Viridiplantae > Streptophyta > Magnoliopsida > Myrtales > Combretaceae > Lumnitzera > Lumnitzera littorea. The sequence goes on from JAMXBB010000004.1 coordinate 7,399,783, forward strand.
TGCTATAGGCAAGCCCCTCCAGGTAGATTTAGTCACTGCTAGAACAGAAAGGATTAGGTTTGCTCAAGTGTTCATGGAGATAGATGCTGAAGCCAACTTCCCCTTCTCCTTTGTTGTTAAGAGAGCAAATGGAAAGATTGTTATGGTAGATGTGGAGTACTAAAACGTCCCCCCTCGATGCTCTCATTGTAAGGTGTTTAGTCATGCAACTGACCGATATGTAGCTGCTCAGGGTGGTGAACAGGAAAAATCAGTCAATAATGATGAGGCTTTGAAGTGGAGCCCTATCTCTGAAGTGGAGAAGTACTAGGAGTGTGCTGAAGTAAGGGTTGCCTCTTACTCTAAAGGAGCGGTCATTAAAGAAGGCAACCAAACAAAAACTCAAAACCCAACCATGCCAAATGGAAAGGAGGACAAACATGTTGTCGTAGAGGCACTATCCTCTAATAGCTCCTCTTTAGTTTGCCCCAAGCTACTGGGCGATTATTCTCATGCCATTCAAGTTACTGAGAGCCAAATTCTAAGGATGAGGGAAAGTGTGGTCAAGCATCAATTATCCCTCGAAAAGGATGAGATGTATTAATGCTTCCCAATCCAAGAGAATGAACTATCCAGCGACAACATTTCCTGGAACAATGTTAAAAAGAAGACGATAAGGAAGAAAAAGGGAGTTGCTGTTAGAGATAGCTCTAGCAATCAAATATCTTGATTAGGACCATTTGTCCCTTGTTTTTTCTACTTTTTCGTTCTATCAAATAAATAATAGCAGTATGGAACATTAGGGGGCTTAATGAACCCCAAAAAGCGAAAGTAGTGAAAAGATTTTGTGAATCAAATCATACTTCTTTGCTGGGTTAGGTAGAAATAAAAGTGAAGTCAAATAAGGCGCTTTCCGTTTGCTCTAGAATCTTGCTATCTTGGAATTCAAAGCACCACCCAAGTAGCTGAATTTGGGTGGCTTGGAACCCTTCAATTTAGAGAATAAGGGTCTCTATCTCAAATAAATGGTTCATGCACTGCCACTGTCAGTGAATAGGGAAGATATGGGCTTTTGATTCACCTATCTACAAAGCAAATTCGATTACAAAGAGGGGCTCTGTGGTCAAACCATTTTCTCATCAAAGCATCGATTTATGTGCCTTGGCTTCTAAGGGGAAATTTCAATGAATGTTGAAATGTAGAGGAAAAAATTAGGGGAAATGAAATCATTACACTAGGAATAGAGCATTTCAACAAGTTTTGTAAGGAGGCAAAGCTAAAAGATGCTAGAACTAATGGCCCCCTCTATACATGGTCAAATAAAAGTCCATCTAATCTCTTCTTGAGACAGATGGACAAATTTTTGATCAATTGGGATTGGCTACAAGTTTTCCCAAATTTTGAGGCTAGAGTATGCACCCCAAGCATATTTGATCATAGTCCGATCATAGCTCATCTTCATCAACCAATACTAAATAGAAAAACTCCTCCTAAGTTCTTTGACTTCTAAAGTAATGACACCTATTTCCTCCCTTTGGTACAACAAACCTGGAATAAGAGAGTACAAGAGACACCTATATTTAGAGTGGTCTCTAAATTGAAGCTACTAAAGAAAGAACTAATGGAACTTAATAAGAAGCATTATCTAAATATTTCCATGAGAGTTTTCCAAAGTTTGGTAGCATTAAAGAGTGTTCAACTTTCTAATCAAGTCGACCCTTCAAGTGCAAATTGGGATTTGGAGGAAAAAAGAGGTCCAAGGATTACTACTTACTAGCTACAACAAAGGAGTCATTTCTAAAACAAAAATCCAGACAATCTTAGTTGAAATTAGGAAATAGAAGCTCCTCCTCCTTCTTTCGCTCCTTAAAGTTGAAGCATGCCATGAATAGCATTCAATACATTGTCTTGGAGGATGGCTCATGATCAACAGACAAACGGTGTATCCAAGAAGCAACCATCCCTTTCTCCCAAAACCTGTTGAACTCTTCAACGACCGTGCCATTGAACTTAGACTCCATTCCTTCTCCAATGGAAAGAAGGGTTTCATTACAGGATTAGCAACTGCTCACTATACCAATGGAAAATAAGGAAGCTTTGCAGTCCATCCCTAAAGATAAAGCACTAGGTCCGAATGGATACAATGCAAATTTTTTTCGCTTGACTTGGCATATAATTGGAGAGGAAGTTTGCTTGGCTATTAAAAGACTTTTTTGCATTGAGGAGATTATTGAAGTCAATCAACTCCACCTATCTTATGTTGATTCCTAAGGTGAATGCCACAAAGTCCTTTGTGGATTTTAGATCTATTTTTTGTTGTAATTTTCTTTGTAAGTAAATTTCTAAAATGCTTGCGAACCAGATCTAAAGTTTTCTTTCAAAGTTTGTTGGCAAAGAGCAATCCACATTCATCAAAGAGAGGAAAATAGTGGACAGCATCCTTATAGCACAAGAATTAATAAGTGGTTACCACAAGGATGCTCGTGGTGTTAGATCTACAATGAACGCAGACATAATGAAGGCCTACGATCATGTAAATTGGGCCTTTCTAGAGCACTTTTTACATGCTCTAAATTTTCCACTCATTTTTGTGAAGTGGACCATGGCACGTGTATCTTTCCCGAGATTTTCTATCTGTTTAAATAGAGAATTAGTGGGTTTTTTGGCTAGTAATCGAGGATTAAAACAAGAGGATCCTATCTCCCCTTACCTCTTCATCCTTGTAATGGAACTCCTCTCAAGTCTCCTACGCAAAGTGAGCACCAATCGAGGATTCAACCACCACTAGCATTGCAAAAAAAGAAAGCTAAACCACTTATGCTTCACAAATGACATCCTCATCTTTTCTAAGGGTGACTTCAACTCGATAAACTTGATTAACCAAAGCCTACAATCTTTCATAGCTCTCTCAGGTCTCCAAGCCAGCACATCCAAAAGTAACATCTTTTTTAGTGGAGTTAATCAAGCAGTGAAGAATCAAATCTTGTCAATTACTAGTTTCAAGGAAGGGTAACTATCAATCAAATACTTGGGGGTTCCTCTCATCTCAACAAGAATCAACTAAGCACACTACTATATCCTAGTAGAAAGATTCACTGCTAAAATTAATAGTTAATCTACAAAATTTTTGTTTCATGCAAGCAAGGTTCAATTAATCAAGAGTGCTCTCTTTTCATTATAAGTCTATTAGGCAACCATGTTCATTCTTCTGAAGAAAATCCTAAATAAGCTACAAACCAAGATGATGAGATTCTTATGAAAGGGAACGGAACGAACAAAACCAATGCTAGAGCTAAAGTCTCGTAGGATGAAGTATACTTTCCAAAGAGCAAAAGGAGCTTAAGAGTTATGGACATCATCCTTTGGAATAAAGTAGCCTACTTAAAACATATTTGGTACTTGAATGTTGACCTTAATGGCTTATGGCCAAGCTAGATTAGAGATGAAATTTTAAGGGTGATGAAATTTCCAATCCATTCCAAACCCATCAAAAAGCTCTTGGTCTTGGCGGAAAACCCTCTTAAGCTAAAAGCTGGGCAAGTCAACTCCTCTTCAAACATCGGGATGGGAGGAATATATCCCTTTGGTATGACTCATGGCACCTAAATGGTTCACTCGTTAATTGAATTGGCGAAACAAGTATCTACGCCATAAGCTAGAGCAAAGATGCGAGACCATGTGATATTATAGATGGAACAAGTTGGCATTGATCAGAAGGGCACACTTAGGACTCCATTAAATCTAGCTTACCCCATCACACAACTCCTAAGGTAGGAGTAGATGATACATTTATGTGGATTGCTAACCCAAGACAAGGTTTTTCTATTAAATCAGCTTATAACTCTATGAAAAGGAAACTTCAAACCATTTCTTGAAACAAGACCAACCTTCCCCAACACTCCTCCATTCTATAGCTTGTAATCAAAGAAAGACTACTAACACAATACAAGCTGCTTTAATGGGGTATCCTATGTCAAAACCAATGTCACTTCTGAATAACGGAGGAAGAAAATCACTAACACCTTTTCATCACGTATGAGTTTACAAAATGCATTTGGGTAGGAATTCAACATTTTTTCCCCTCATAGACCAATTACCTTCAACCAAGTTCTATGCAATCTTTTGTGGAACTCTTTAGAAAGATAAGATCTCAAAAAGGGAGGAGAATTCCATCAATCGTATTCTACAACATTTGGAAGGAAAGGAATCCTAAGCAATCAAAAGGCACTCCTATTCTAGCAGATATCTTAGTTAAGATTATTTTGTCCTATTTGGATGTATAGTTATGAGCTTTTATTGCTGTTTAAGTTCGTCATCCACATTCTTTTGTTTTTGGTTTTTTTTTTTTTTTTTTGGTAAAATGTGGATAACAAACTTGGCTTCTTCTTGTACATCTTTGCCGAACTTTTGTTATTAATACATTACTGACCTTATCCAAGAAAAAAGAGCATACAGTATAGAGAAATCATTTGAGAGGCAAGAGTCAACTTATTCAACTCAAACAAACTACCACTAGAAAGCAGATTAAATCTTGTTATCATTGACTTAATATGTCTTGAAAACTCTAGAGCAAATTTAGCAGATGTTCAAGAGAACAGAGAGTATCGCATGTCTATCTTTCTAGCTTTGTTATCTTCTATTCTGTAAATTCCTTCTTGAACATAAATCATGAAAATTGTTGTACAAAAGATACAGATAATAAAAATAACTTTTCAAATAAATATCATTCTAAGTAAAGTAGACAAAATAAAGCTGCTTGCCAATATGTGTAACCTTTTCCTATCAAAGCAGTAGGCCAAACACCCAGAAGACAATATGTCAAAAGCTTCAACAGCAGTAGCTGACGCATCATCTTTTGAGTCAACAGAACTCCAGAGCTTCTTCAGGCAATGAAATAAAGGGGAACAGCTAGCCAATCCAGATTCTATAAGCTTATAACTTTCGCTACTCTCACGTCCTTTCTCCAGCTTGCTAGCAGCAGCTATTAAAGCACTTTGGCCTTCATTGGAGTAACCAAGATCTTTGAAAACCCCAAGACAAGCCAATAATTCTTTTCCCACTGGTAGGACCTTGTGAGCATAAATTTTGAGAATTAGTGCTAGCAAAAGAATTATAAAATGTCAACAATAATCTGTAAAATAATTTAGGCCATCCCTTTAATTAAACCACTTTACCAGTTTCAACGTCAACACAAAACAACAATATGACACAACCACATACGGAAAATTCATGTTCATGTTGAATCCATAACAATCCATATAACATGGAAAGTAATCGTGTCATGTTCATGTTAAATTTGTGTGGAATTCATGTCAACTCACATAACCAGCCAAACAAGATTTACTTAATACAGTAACTTCCTAATGACCTCATATTGTTGGATAAATTTGTCAACCAATAAAATCATTTGATAACATGCCAAACAGCTCAAGCTTTTGCCATGTCAACTTATTAACCCATAATTGTAGCAAACATGCTATGCCAGGAAAATCCATTTATGAATCATGCACCAGCAAGGGAGTTGGGATAGATAGGAAAGAATAAGCTACAGCCAAGGCCAGTTGCCAATCTCCTTATGCTGCAAAAAATGCTGGAAAGATCATTGAGATTGAGGAAGTAGATCCAAATATCCATTAAATGCCAGAAAGGGACCCTCCTAGGCCACTAGGGAAAAAGGGCTCTACTAATTTTGCAACTCAAAGACCACCATCTAGCAAAGATTGGAGCTTCCCATTAAATCTAGTCAAAATATTATCCCTCCTCAGAATTTTCGGCTGGAGCATAGGGTTGTCCTCCTAGCCATTGAAGATGTTTCCTTTTATTGGGCAGCAGTTTCAATTTTTTTCTTTTTTGGATTTTCATTAGATAACAATATTAAAAAAAAAAAAAAAACCCTGAAAGCCAAATATACAAATTAACCTTAAAAGGTGATAGCCAGTGCCAAAACAAAACGATGGAGGACTCCTAGGCGAATAAGCCATAAAAACAACGGCCAACAAACTAGATCCTAACCTGACGACTATTCCTTCTGTTCTTCTTGGCACGTGATAATCCAGAGGTCAACTTGCGAACAGCACAGCTGGAGACTTCAATACCAAAAGGAAATCTGCAAGAGCCAAGCCGAAAGAGGGGTACTGGACTCCTCACTCAAATACTGGACTCTATCCAAAGCCAAGGCGGTTGAAGTCATAGGCGCATTTACTTCTGCTTGGGCTTCAGAAGCATACATTTTGACTTAGACATGAGAATCAACAGCCAGAGCAGCATCAGCTGAAGGAGTAGGAGCCCCAGTAGGCTCTATATCCAAAGCATGAACCACAATGATGGGAGAAGGAGTCAAATGCACCACATCAAGGTCTAGGGGTATCAAGCGAGCACTCTTTTACCTTCACAAAACAAGCAACTAAAGAATGGACAAGGACCCCACATTGAACACAGCCAGGGGTTTCCACTAGTATTCAAGCTATAATGGAATCTTTCTATGATCGACCCATTTGGCTCAAATTATGTTAATGAAGTCACTGTCGTCACTCCTATCAACACAAGCAAGGGCAATCCAACCCTATCCTACCAAGCTGTACTGGAATTGAACACAAAGGTTTTCTTAGTCAACTTTTTTTTTTTTTTGGGTAATGTCAGAAAAATGTATTAATAAGGAAAAAAAGAATCCATCTAGGATGTACAAGGGATGCTAAGTTTGTGATCCACATTTTACAAAATAAAAGAATATGGATGACAAACTTGGTTAGCACTAAAGCTCAAAGCTATACATCAATATAAGACAAAATAACCTTACCTAAATTAGCAACTGGAGTAGGAGCACCTCCTGTACATCTAGAATACGTTTGCTTCCAAATTTGATGGCACACAATCAAAAGAATTCTTCTGCCCCTTGGTGAACCTAGTTTGTTGAAGTTTTCCACACAAGAGGCCATAGAACTAGCTAGTACATAGTTAGTCCATGAGGGGAAGAGTTCACATTGGATATTTGCCCACACATTCCTTGTAAAATCGCATTTGATAAAAAGATGCCAGCGGTTCTCTTCCTCCATAGCACAAAGATAACAATAATTCCATGATATTATACCCCAATAGAGTAACTTATCTTGAGTTAGTAGTCTTTCTCTAGTAGCAAGCTGAAGAAGTGGCGAGGAATGTTGCTTTTGTTCCAAACTATGGCATGCCAAGGAGTGGTTAGACATTCCCTTCTCATCAAGTTGTGAGCTGACTTGATAGAGAAACCTTTGTTGGGGTCTGCTGTCCAAGTAAACGCATCATCTGCATCAACCTTGAGTGTTGTCAAGTGAGGTAAGGTAGATCTAATGATGTCCCAAATGTCCTCTTCCGACCAACGCCAAGTAAGTCCATCTACAACATCACACAATCTTGCCTCTTTACTCCAATTCATGGCATAAATGCTCCTTTCACCTATCCAATTTGCAATAAGGCTATTTGGATACTAAGAATCATACCAATGGGATATATTCTTACCATATCCAATATTCTAGGAGAACAATTGTCTTGCCCAATTCCTTCCTTGGAGACTTTTGCAACAAGACCAAGAGCTCGAGTTTGATATGGACCAGAAATTTCTATCCTTCAGCACTTCATCTCGTACTCAACTTGGCCAAAGGCCATTATGATCCACATTCAAATGCCAAATATGTTTCGATTAGGCCACTTTATTCTATAGGGTAATGTCCCTAATCCCAAAACCACCCTCACTCTTTTGGTAAGCATAGATCCTCCAAAGATACCTTAGCTCTAGCTTTAGTCTCATTCGTCCCATTCCACAAGAACCGCATCAACTTAGCTTGTAGCTCTTTCAAAATTTTCTTTGGAAGAATGAAAATGAAAGACCAATACACTAGTAAGAAGAAAAGCACACTCTTGACCAATTGGACACGACCAAAATAGGATAATTATTTAGAGGACCAGGTATTGATCATCACAGCAAACCAATCTACCAAAATGCGGCAATGTGTTTAGTTGATTCTTGAGGAAATGAATGGAATTCCCAAATATTTAACTAGTAGATTACCTTCCTCAAATCCTGTGTGTACCAAAATTTGAGCTTTAATTGCTGGATTAACTCCACTAAAGAAAAATATTACTCATGGATGTCCTTAGAGACTGGAAAGAGCTGTAAATGATTGTAAGCTTTGACAAATCAAAGAAACAAGGGTCAAGTCACCCCTAGAGAAGATAAGTAGGTCATCAGCAAAACAAAGATGAGTGATATATCCTTTTTTACAGCTTCAATGGTGTTTGAAACCTTGGATGGTGCTTCCTTTTTTACACCCCTAGTGAGATTTCCTTTTCTTAGTCAACTTGCTATGTAGCTAATGCCTTATAGAAAAGTACCAGTTTAACCTAAATAGGTAAAGAGGTGAAACATTCACAGGGGAAGGACACCTCCATTTTCTACCATTGAAGAATAAGGAAATGCTCAACAAAATAATACAAAGCTTCAAGGGATTCTCATAATCTGACTGTCACCTCCAAATTTGAAGAGAAACCTACGTTTCTCATAGCTCAATATGTCAATTAAACTGTGACAGTCCCATACTGCATGAGCAATCTTTTCAACAACAAACAAGGAAAGGCTCTTACCAAGGAAGCGTCCTACCAAAGCACATCTTGATAAACTCACTCCAAACTTAACCACTTCCGGTGGTGCCACCACTAACTCAACCTCATCCAAGACAAGGAGCTAGAAGAGGGAGTAACCAATCTCCAGATCAAGGGACAAGTCTTCCATAGTGGCAGCCACATTAGGAGAGAGGTGGGAAGAGCAAGGGGAGGAAGGAGGGAAGAGGGTGTCACAAAGGATAGAGAGGAGGTTAAGTAGGGAGGGAGGGTGGAGGGTATAAGGGATGGGTAAAGGCACATGTCATACTATGCTACAAACGGCCTTGGAAAAGGAAACCCAGATACAACCAAATGCCACATTCATGGGCACAGTACTAATAGGGCACAAGACACACCCATCCACCATGGTGGCAAGCATAGATGTGCTAGAGCATGAAGACTAGGGGAACCCTAGCTGACAAAGAACCATGGAAGAGAGGAAGGAAAGCTCTGATGAGGAAGAAAACCGGTGAGGGACACACCTAGACACTAGTGATAAAGTTCAACTGGCAAAGGAGAGTCCAAAAAGGGTGACAACCAATGAGAGACAGACTGCAGGGGAGAAGAGAACAAAAACCCTGAAAGCTGATTAGAGAAACACGCACAACTAGAGACTGCCCAAAGAAAGAAACACCGACAAGGATTGACGAGCAATGCACTTGACGCCCACAGATGAAGGAGATCGGTAAGGAGAGGCCAGCAAAAGAGGTGGCTGATGGTTGACAAACCAATAGAAGAGAGGCCGCCAAACCCTAGAAGCTAAAGTAGGAACACATATAAAAAAGGCATAGTTTAGAAAGAGGAGAGAGCGCTTTTGCATTTGCTTCATGGATGCCTTCCAGGATATTTCCTTCCCACTACAGGTCTTAAAACATTCAGTTTTATTGATTCAACCAAGCCCATCGTCCCCCTAAAAAATAAACAAAAAAAAAAGAAAAAGGAAGACACCACTGCAAAAACAAAATTATAATTGGAGTTCAGGGAGGTTGCAAACGTATGCATGTGCACATCTCTCCAAAAAGTCAATTTTACTTATGTCTTGTTATCTTATAACAAAACATTAAGAGCATTCCTGCCAATCCAAGAACTCGTGATCAGGACATAAGGCATTCCCATCTTTTAGTTCCCAAGCGAAGCTCCAATATGTGAATATGCATGGCAATGTTGCTATGATACTTCAACACGTTTGCTAATAATGCCATATTCATGTTGACTCATTCATGTGTATGTATATGTCTAAGCTGACACTACATAAACAAATCACAAAAACATGAATTGCCCTCAATTGTTTCAGCCATCCAAAAAATGCTTTCTTCCAAGTCAATTATTCAATTTATTTTTTTGGGTAATTTTAAATATTTAATTTCTTTCAATTCCATTGACTAGATTTTTAAATAAATAGAAGAAAAGTTACCATATGAGGGTTCGATTAGAAAGTGAGTCAAAGAATTATATATTCAAGATAATTATTGCGCCAAAAATTAAAGAAGTAAGAGGGACAAACACAAATGAGAAAAGGTTTAGAAGTTTAAAATTTGCCACCCTTAGTCACCTAAGCATAGCAATGAGAAGCCACCTGAAAGAACCTGAGAAGGAAGGAAAAAATCCAGGCACAATCTCCAGCACTCAGATTTTCTGCATTTCCCCTGATTAGCAAATACATTGTTTCAACAAGTGCTGCATCTAAAGAAGCACATGAAATTAAAATTAAAAATGGTAGCTGAGGACATCTACTTACAAATCATGTCTCCCTAAATGCTTTGAAAATCTTTTGGAACTACAAATTAGCGATAAGGACTTGAATGCAGGAAGGGTCCAACTAAGCATCAAGAAACCATCATTTGATAAATTTTGGCTACTCAATGGATGTCTCCCATCTGAATCAATTGCATCCAAACACCTCTCCAGCACTTTCTTTAGCATCTGAACTATCCCAATCCCCAACAGGAGATCCTAACAAGGTAGAGACGAAAGATGATAATTAATCAGATGATTTCAGTACAGCAAAGCACATGCAAACGTGGATAGTTTACAACTACCAAGTTTCAATACAAACCTTTGCTTGGGGATGCTCCAATAGGCTAGCAAGAAAGTCAAGATATCTGTGAACCTGCACAATGGAAATGAGGATGAAATGCTATTTGTCCCAAAAGAAAACTGAATAATACAGAAAGATTATATACTAACCTTGTACGAATCTATCTCAGATGGAAATGACAAGTGATCAAGAATCCAAGATAATATGGGCCTAACAAGAATTGAAGCACTTTCACGTTTTTGGCAAGCTAAGCGAATTATGAACACTCGAAGCATGTCTTGTATGACAACCAATGCCTGAACCAGATATCATGTTATCATTAAAATATCACAAGAAATGGACAAGTTACAATCTCACATTGCATTAAGTGGCAAAAAGAAAAAAGGTGCCTTGATTTACATACAGATATGGCATAATGCTGGATAATCTGGGCAATTTTGTCAACTTGCAGTGTCAATTGGTTGAGCACCTTCCCATGATGTTCAGGCTTCAAATACCAGTTTACCTCTTTCTCCTTCTCAGGTCCCAACAAAGCCCCCACAGCCAACATTCTGAGTGCACTCAGCATAGGCATTCTGTTCTTCCAAAACCAGATACCCTCCTCCGGGAACAAATCAATCTTGCGTTACAAAACAGACAAGTTAAACATTTTTTCTTTTTTTGATAGTTACAAGTTAAACATTTTAAAAGGCTTCAGCCAAAAAATTGTAAAGGCGCAATCCTTCCAGTGCAACTAGGTTATCAAGATAAAAGAAGATTTTAGGAAACACGTAAATCATCTTGAAACAAATGAAATCATCATTGTTAGATTTCTTCATTTTTCTCCCATAGTTAGATTTCAAAATCTTAACTCAAATCCTAATTAATGACAACTTGCATACCAACAAGCAAAATAAACTGCATGTCTCCTTTGGACCCAAGGCCAGTTGCGATGTAGCTTGAACACTAGCAAGAAGAGAGTGGAAGAATCCAGGACTCCATCCAAACACAGGCCAATAAGCAAGTGCAGACACTGTAAGATGGCATGCAGCTTCCAATCCAAGGGCAAAACCAGGGTACGGAGAGGATAAATCGGCAGCACATGCAGCTAGCTTTGGACTGTGCAATCAATCTATGTCACTCATACAAAAGACTTGATGAATTTTTCTTTTTAAAGGAAATTGCAAATATGAATTCTAATGCATTACCTTACTTCACGATGCAATCGCAGAAGACAATTCATTAATCTTGTGTTTCTGTGTTGTTCATTTGTTTCCTATAAGAAATCATAAGACATGGCTGTCAAGAAACTCTTGCATTGCAAAACAACAGTGTTTTGCCACAGATATGACCGAAATCATTACCAAAAAATCAACATGACCAAAATATAATATAAAGACAAGGTGATTACACAATCAAGCCCTGGAACTTTCACAGATTCAACTAAAACCCAAAATTTGGATTGTGCAAATAAGCCCTCAACTTTACAAAGTGATTCAAATAAGCCCCTCCGAAAAATAAGGGATCTACCAATCCTTGGCTTATGTACTTCATGGAAGTGAAAATAGTTAGTAATTGCAAATAATAAGAATGCTTCAACTACCGGTGTTATGGCTCAGATTGAATTGTTATGCAATATTGAGGGTCCTTTCTGCAAACTTCAAAGTTTAGAAGCTGAATTATATTTTTCTTCAAAGTTTCAAGGGCTTATCTGTATACAGATCCTAAGAACAATTAATCAGCAATGTGAGATTCTACTCTACTGAATGGTATCACGACATTGATTCTTCAGTGTCTGAAAGGGGGAAAAGGACACAGCTTACTGAAAGAAGTTTCTAGAAGCCATATTAGCAAATAAGAGAGTGCAGAAGTCTTCACATGCAAACCAAGCACAGTAAAATCTGAACTTTGACAAAAGGTATTCGTTCCAGTCAAAATCTCATTATGTGCTAAATGGACAAACTGAGTGCCAAAATAGTAGGGATTACCAATGTTCCATTACAGGTTCTTTCACTCAATAATCCACTTACCCCAATTCTTCGCATAGAATAAGATAGTGAACTCCATTTTTTTCAAGCAAACCCAGATGCAAACCCACAATTTTACGAATAGGATGAAGTAGCAAGTTCCAATGATTCAGCAAACCCTGCTGCAATTACATTTTCCTTTCTTCAATCTAGCATTGAAGACTTGATTCTTATATAATATTATTAAAAAAAAAAGAAAGATATACAAAATATTCGATGGCCATTTTAATGCAGTTTCGCCTTAAACAAGGTTCTGGTAGTTAAAAAAATGAGATTCTCTTCTTTTAGTAGTCATTAATTGCAAATGGCACACTTTTGGAAGGTGACAAGGAGATATGATGAATCCCAAATGTAAATGTCCTGAAAGAAAATGTGCAACCAACCTGTAGTTTTTGCAAAAGGTTGATCAGCAATACCAGCAACGGAATCAAAAGATCAACTAAGCTCTGCTCCCGGTTTCGCTCCAAAAGCAAATCAGATGTCGAATTGCATTCAGTTCCATCATCAACAAGGTAATCTATCCAATTGTTCAAAGAGAGGCAGGGCATGGGAAATGAGCAAAACCAGCATAGCAAGTATTAAAATTGACAGGACAGACATCAGTCTTAAATCATAGACAGGTACATAATTTGCAGTACAGAAACGACTATCATTGAACAATTGCACATACTTTGAAGACTCCAAGAAAATGCTGAGATATGATTCTAGAATGATTAATATTACAAAAATGAATTATTTATCTTTATTTTTTTTTATTTTCCAGATTTATGAAACATAGTTAAATTATTGGTATTTTTAATTTTAGCAAGTTAGGTCATAGAACTTGTACAAATATGCTATTCCTTTAGAAATGAAACAAGCCAAAAAGTATGATTTAAAAGGTTCTATCTTACCGAGCCTTCAAGGCCTAAAATTCTGAATTCATGAACACTACATTCACCATATAAGGGCTCAAAATCTAAACAGAGGCAAAATTGTTATCTTCAAGACATCAACAATGTTGCCATCAATCACACCTTAGATCCTAAACATGGGCCCACAACTAGTTGGTAACAAAGCCACCTAACACGGCAGATTTCTCACAATTGAGTGAACAGTTAGCAGCTGTCATGCAAGAAATTCACACAACACAGAGAGAGACACAGAGAGAGAGAGAGAGAGAGAGAGAGGGGATGGAGGGAGAGAGAGAGGGCTAAGGACGAAATCAAGAACGCAGAGAGAGAGATCAAAATGGCTGAGACTTTCTTTGATGAACAGCATCAAGTAACGGGCAGAAGATGGCAGCACGCCTGGAAGAGCTCATGGATGGAGCTCTAGTTGGGGTGACATTGGCAACATACCAATCCAACTCCAACAAAGTAGGGTGGCCAGTGAAGGGAGCTTCCACCCTCCATGTTCAACTGTAATCTACCACAATACCAGCAAGCAGGAAAGTGCATGAGCCCCAGCTGCAACCGCCACTACAATGCCTATAGAGATACACAATTCTGAGCCACCACAATAGGAGGCATGTGATATGCCACCATGCATAGCAGCATGGGTTGAGCAAATGGAGCCACCAATGAGGTGGTGCAGAACATTTGCAGTAGCAGGCAGCATAGATTGAGCAGAGACCCAACCTGATTGTGGTTCCTAAACACCCTCAATTGGAGCTTCCCACTTTCAGCAGCGCCAAAAACCCTTTGGGATAGTTGAGAAGGTGCGAACAATTTTTTGAAACCACTGAAGGTAAATTGGGTCAAGTTGGTTTCTTTTCATTTAGTGGGTGAAGCATAGTTGTAGTACTTTAGCTATCATTTGTTTATCAGAACTGGACAGTTTAAGGAAAATAGGCAGTACTATACAATTCTTTTATACCACATTTGGTATATGAAGTATAGGTCACAAATTTTCAAGGGTTTGAGAATATACCATCTTGTCCTATGAAATAAATTTTTGTACCATCAGATATATACTACAAATTTTTAGGTTTTATCCAATACTTTGAGGTCTGTTTGTTCAATAATTTAGCCCACTATGCAATCTAAATAAAGGACTAAGGAAATTTGTCCAACTCAGTATAAAAAAAATGATGGCAACCAAACACCCCCTTAAGGTACATGAGGATGGTAACTTGACATTGGAGCAATTCAAAAACCTCTATAATATGAGGCTTGAGCCATTGATGAGTAGTAATCCCATCAGCGAGTTGGTTAATCTTAATCAAGCAAGTAATTGAAGGAGTTTTTGAGAATGCTCTAGGAGTTTCCTACCAGGGTGCCCTTTGGGACCCCAGAGTGAGAAGTTGCCATCATCATGGTGCGGTTGTCAAAGGTGACTCAACTAGATTTGAAGATTCAAAACCCACCTAACTTGGTCAGAGCAATGAGTTCAACTTGTAACTATGAAGAGAGGAGGGGGGGAACTGTTGAAATTGAAATAAGATATGTTGGAAAACTACACAAAAAGTGCAATGGGGAATTCCTTGACACAGAAGGGGGGAAAACAAGTAAAAGTATGGCATAAAACTCAAAATGGTCCCTTTTATCGTTATATGAGTAGTGCTATAGTAGCAGAACAATGTGCAAAGAGTCTATGCTTCAGTTGTGATAAGCCTTTCACCCTAGGAATATAGATGCAAGGAGCTGTTTTGTTTGAAAATAGAGCACTAATACGCTGGCAATAAAGCAAAAATAATTCAGGAATTAGGTAATCACTTTCTGGCCAACAAGTCAGTTTCAAGGGGAGGGTAACAATAGAAAACATGAAGCAAAATAAGATGATTAAAAGGAAAATAAAGTGACTTTATTTCACCACTTTATTTATTGTAGGAGATATTGTTAGACCACCATTACCCTTATTTTAGACAAATTAGGTCACAGGGCTTACATAGGTAAGCTATTCCATTAAGAAAAAAGTACCAGCCAGAAAATATGATGTTTGTTCTTTTAATAAATGAGATCTGAGGATTATCTCTTAAGGAGCCCTAAAACCCTAAATCTCTAAATTCACAAAACCCAATTTCAAAATAAAGTTCCCAAAAAAAGGATCTACACCTCAACAAAGATAAAGGCATTATCATCAATGATTTTGCTATTAATCACCCCTTCACCAGATCCCAACTTGAGCCCACACCAAAAAATATGTCACAGATATTATATTTTAGTTGAGTAATTAATATGGTCAAAGATGTTAATCCTGTAAAGCTTCACTTGCCTTGCTCTCTATTAAGTTCACTTGTCTAAAGTTAGGTGAGCATATTTTTGGAGATAAATGCTTTTAAAAACAAGATTTGAAGGAAAAAAAATTCAAAGTAGAAATTTAAGAACATGAAAATTTGAATTGCTTATGAAAATTGAAGATGATGGACTACCAACAAACAAAAAAAAAAAAGCTCCAAATATTGGCCTCCTGTAGAACTCAAAGAAAATAAATGATCAGGCCTATTTGCTCAGAAGCAGACAAATACAAAATCTTAAAACTTACTGAAAATTGCATAGAAGACAGGGATCTTGCCAACCAATGCATTTCAAAAGAAAAGAAATTGTTTCAAGAGGATCTATGAAAATAAAATGCAAGAGAAGTGCCAGAATAACTTCAGTCCCACAAGAATCCCCTTTGGATCAAAAAAAATCACATCAATTAATTAAAGAAGCAGGAGGACAACAATCTGAAACTTTGTATATGCATTAAGCCATTGATGCTAGACAGGGATGTAGCAAGAGACCAGCTAACCACTGACAAGGATTTATAACTAACCATAATTGTTAGAGGTCCTCTCAAGCATGAATCTGCAATTAACCAAAACTGCATAGATAACTGTTATGGCACCTTCATCATACAGCACTGTGGAAACACACTACAGGAATAACCCCAAAATTAGAAACCTTGAGGACAAAGCTTTTAGGTAAATAATCTTGGAATTGGAAACATGTATCCTAATCCAATAATATATCCTTCTGAGATATGCTCATTATTGCATGCTTGCTACTTTATTATCAGTTAAATAGATAAAAGCGGAAAAATGCATACAGGATTCTCGGAAACAGATGCCAATATCCGAAATGCTATAGTGAGCTGTGCTACAGAAGAATCACGAAGTGCGACTCCATCAAAATTCTTTTCAGAGACTATCTTTCCAAGATTCTCCATAAAATTAATATCAGAGAAACCAGAAGAATCTCCTACACTATGCTCAACTTCCATCAGATCAGACACTAAAATGCTAGTTGCAGTTAAGTGAGCATCTCCACCAGAAGCTAACACAGCAGCGTACCGCAGAAGACCTATAGCCCCATTTTTATGATAAACTACACCGGCATCTATCCATTCTAAGAGCCGTGTAGGTGCATCTTTTCTGTTCGACCCTGGTGATGATGAGTGTAATGCTCTGTGAAGTTCAACAGCATGTCCAATCCAAGAACCCAGAAAAAATATTGCAGAATCAGTAACAATAATTTCAAAAATTTCTGCTGCCGAGTGAAATATTGCAACATCAAGAGGCGAGGCTCCTGAAAAGAAAATTTAATCTCAATTAATATGAAGATATGGCGTAGGGACTCTATATCATGCATATGTCCCTTCTGGACCTAATTTTTAGTTCAATTTCCAATACCCTTGGCAACAGCCTCTGGTTCCTTGACAGAGCGTATTGCTTCAATCAGAGCAGACATAGCCTACCAAAAAATGAATAAATAAATATAGATAAAATAATGACTAACCAGAGAGAACATGTACAGAACATTTAGTAACACACTGCAGATGTAAGAAACCAGATCATTGATCAATAAGATTTGGCAAACAAGCATTTGCTGGGTACACACAGCAGGATACAGTATGAGTGGGAAAAAATAACAATCAAAGTTTTAGTGAATCATACCTCAGGAAAGAAGCCCAGAGCTAATAAGGCCTGGTGTCCACAATCAGATCTGCAAACCCCAAATGAGACAAGGATTATGTCATTTCACTTTTTTCCCCCTTTACCTTGACAGAATAATTCCATTGCAAATGCAATTTCCATTTTAAAAGGGAGCAGCAGGAAAATTCTAGCAGAAGCAAAACCCATTAGTTTAATAGTGGGCAAGAAGTTCTACCTAGAAAGAGCACAAAGTTCCCATAGCACCCACAAAAATTCTTCAGAATGTGGCGTTGCAATAAGCAAACGATCAATTGCAGTAACCTACAAAAAGAAGTTTGTCACCACAAACAAAATTGAAAGAGAAACAAAGCAGGGTAAAAAAAGAGGAATCCTTGACTAAAAGTTAAACTGACCACTTTCAAGTGCATCTCAAGAATCATTCCAACTTCCCTTGACCCACAAAAAAAGCCTTTTGAGAGTAAAATGGATGCATAACGGAGTGGAAGGCACTCCTCCTTCATAGTTGAATCAGCAGCCTTCAGCGATTGAATAATAATAGCAGCAAGTTCAGGTTGATGCGCAAGGAAAATTAATCCTGAACCAGAAACATTTAATGTGAACTCTGAGAAGAATAGGTGCCAAAACTGAGTTAGGAAATGTTAGTTTTACCTGAGCGGTATAAGAGCATGGAAAAAATTATTGCACCAAAAGATAGCTTAACATCCATACATACTTGCCTAGCCTCTCCTTCCTCTGATTGTGTAACAGCTGAAGACAACAAAGCAGCTGATAGAGGAAGAAATCCCCTCTCCTACTTACAGACAACAAGCAGACTGTCAGCACTCTATGACCCTTAAGGAAAATACAAGAAGAACATGAACTAAACATAAATGGCCAAGTCTAAGGAAGAGAAATAGAAAATATCCACCAAATGGAAACTAGAAAATATGATCCAGCCCTTCTCAAACGAAACCAATTTCAGGAGATTCTCTCAAATGCATTAAAGAATTTGCAAATAATAGAAGACACAGGTTTATAAACACCGTTAAACATGAGGAGCTGAAAGAAGTCTACAGTACGCACAACTACATTGCCCAAGAATATTTAGGGGGGGATTTTTTTCCCCATTATAAAATGTAACTCTTCTCTCCCATTCTAGTAGACCCTCTTTTAAATTTGGATGTCCCATTAATATTCTCCTTAAACTACAAAAGCATTTGCTCCAAGCTCTCATATCCTGCTATATAAAGATGCAAATTAAGGAAATAAAAGTTTTCAAAATGGATCTTATTAAAAACAGATAGAAGAGACATTTGAATTATGTTTTATGGGAGAGTTATGCCTCACTGTTTCTCAGTGTTTAGCTTGCTGTTCATTCTACTTCTGGTTTTCCATTTCTTTATTTTCTTCTTAATCCCTTGCATCTCTTCTAAGTTTACAGGAAACAGAAATGTAATTCACATTGGATTGTTTTATCCGAATCAAAGGTTAACAAAACCCTTAAATAGTCAATCATCTATTGCAAACTATAAACAATTAGTTTTCCCTTTTTTTAATAAAAGAGAGGGGAGGGGAGGGGAGTTGCAGTGGCTGTGTAAAGTTTAATCTACCAATAAAATAATTGTTGACGGTATGACAGGTGTACCATTCACTGTCTTGAGAATTCCACAACAGACAGCATACTAATACTGCTCAATTGCCACCATAACACAAACACACAAAAAATGAACATCTACCCAAACCCATAGACTATGGTGCAATGGGCTGGACAAGCTGCCCAAAGCATGTGATAATGAAACCTATGCTGGTATTCTAAGCCAAATTGCCACCAATGGAGAGAAACTCATGGAAGGGCTATGAAATGCAAAAACAACTATCAATTTACCAAGTATAGGTTCATGCACAAACACAAGCACAAGCATACAATAATATATGTCAGAAAAGTGGGACCGGGTGCTCATGTGCCAAGGGGGCACACCTTAAGTAGCAACAGCAAATGCCAGTCTATATCCCCGTTATATAGATAAGAATTTGATGAAGTAATAAATCTACTTGTCACTTTGTAGGACAGGGATTCATCACTTGAACCGAGAATCAATGATCTATTTGCACTAGCCACAGGAGAAGGATCTTCAATTGGTCCTCCTAACTTGATTGATTTCTGCATGAGGAAGTGTAAAAATTTCAGTTTTCATCACATAACAGGTATGAAATTTGAACTAAAACAATACACCATGATACAGTTCAGATGGAGAAGCAAGATTGAGAAGGAAACCAAAACCCCATGTTTTAGTAATCCAAAAACAGTATTCTTGTTTGCAAGATATTGGCACATCCACCAGGAGCTTTACAAATAAAGCAACAATCAGGTACTATAAATTTATGCTTCCTAATATTGTTTGTCGTGAGTATCATATCTCAAGCTTCAATTCTTTCCAATGTTGTGCAAAATCTTTAGGATGACTGGACAGTTCACAAATCAGATTGAATAAACACAAAATAAAGCAATGTTTTGAAAACATAATCCTTGAAATACTAAAGAGATAAAAGCCATTATATAAACTATGCAACATTTCTATATCTATACTTCATATACTACATATATGAAGAGAATAACAAGCAAGCATGGATTCCTTCTGCTTGCACATAAAATTACCACAATAACCTTAAAAAGTCATTTTAACTATAACACTGCATCCTTTTCATTTATGTTTCTTCTCCTTCTTTTCTTCTTATCATTTTTTTCTTTTTCCATTCTTATTAGGTTTTCTTTTCTTTTTCTTTCACAAAATAGGAGCAAACATGAAGCAACTATCCAGGGGTTACTTTATAATTAATATGCCATTCTTCTGTAAAATATTAAGGAAAAGAGTGTGCTTTCAGCAGGGTCCACCATTTATATTTTACAATTCTCTCAATTTGTCACCACATATTATACAAAAAGACAATATAATAAATAAGTGGACCCACATATTTTCCCTTTTCTCTCATAACTACAATTACATCCTTAAAGCACAACTTCTAAATCAATAGACATTTGAAAATTGTATCTACCATTTTTTTTTTTTTGGGGGGTTGAAATGTCAGATTTAGTTTTTCATTTATATATCAAAGGAGATCACAGGAAGGGCAACAATACCTACTGTACAATAAATAGAACTCAAAAGAGAACTAATATCTCAAGCCTAACACTTAGCAATAACAAAAGGGTGCTAGAATTGAGATGTTGGTACTAACGCTCAAAGAGAACTATTACTAGCACAAAAAAATGGAGAGCATACTGCAGGAAACATCTGCTTCAGTACAAGCACCTCATTAGGGCAACAAAAGACAAAGACCTTATTCCCTCCAATAAAATAGTCACTCACCAAAAGATTCTTCATTTGAGACCGAGCAGTGGTTAGCATTCCCAAACAAGCACTGGAAGCGCTAGTCACGGTAGAGAAACCTCTTAACACAGATATAACTGCACACTGGAAATAGAATTTATTAGTTGGAATCAGCAGTCAGATGTGATGCAAGCACCCTTACACCCCAATTAAAAGCATACCTCATATCTTGCCGCAACTTCATAGGTTCTGAGGCGATGAAGAAGGTAAGTAGAAAGAGAAGCAACATCATGACGTGGTTTTTGCAATAACAACTTCAACAGCTGATTATAACCATCACTAATACCAGATGGAACAATATCGTCTTCACGAGGCCACCAGCCTAAAAAGCCTTCACAACCCACAGAATGTCTGGTAGCTCGTTCAATAACTTGCAGAAATAGTAATACAATTGCGGTTGAATTTTTCAAGTTGTGACAGAATAACTGCACAAGTTGCCCCATACCCCCACTACTGACAAAATGAAAGCAGCTTTCTTTACCAAAGCACAGCAGAAAAGCCAAACTCAACCATAAAATGATGTCCTGTCTCTGAAGTCAACAAGATAAAATGAATGAAAAGAGCACAATTTTTCAATGGAAAACAGATCTAGCTAAATAGGGCAAACAGTGTTACCTCACCTTCAGAAACTTTGAGGATGTAATCTCAAAACAAAAATGAGTACAGAACATTTCTACTAACTGCTTGGAATTAGCCACATCATTGTCAGATTCAAGAAGCACACTCAGAGATGATGCCTGAGTAGATCTATTTCCTGATTCATCTTGAGTGACTTCATATAACTCAAGAAGCTGATTCCTTGCTTCAACAATAGCAAGTCTGAACTCCTTACAATCTTCAGGATAAACCTGATTGAAAGATTTCTGGTTATTTGCTGCAGCCGATGACATATGGGAACCACAGATTGAGACAGCTGTAGCTATGGCATTCACTGCATTATCCATTGCATCTCCAGGTTTGGGTCGTTCCAGAATCTTCAATATTAATTGTAGAAGCTGCTTAACCTCAACAGTCAAGTCCAATAAACTAGGTGGTGGTGACAACACATTCAGAGGAATCAATTCTTCACTTCTCACATTAGTAGACCGTAAGGGCAAAGGCAGATCCTCTAATTTTCCTTCAACTGAACTGGCAATATTTGTTAAAGAAGTATCATCAAATTCTATGTTAAACTGCCCAAGATCCTCTGCTGTGTTTCCATATATGACTAAGCTCAAGCTACGATAGCTGCCTCTAACAACCAGGTGATTAGTCACAACAGCCTGCAAAATGTAATGATTTAATAAATCAAATTTCTTTGCATAAAAAGGAATCTATCCAAAACAGATTTAGAATCAGTTACCAACTCTTTTCATTTTATGATAACATTCTTTGGACTTCAATTCATCCATTATTACCCCAAGGCAGCTACACTACATTGTAGTTGCTGCCAATCTTCACCTAGTAGAGAAATTTCTCTATCTAGTTTTTTCTTCCACCCTTCCTTGAATTTTGTAAGAAGAAAAAGTTTTTGTATAAAAGAGAGAGAAAAAATTTTCTAAACCACTCCCTAAAACCAATATTGGATACAAATTTCATTTTTACTTCTTCTGCACCAATAACAAACGAGATCACAAATTACAGAAACAAAATTAATGTACTAACCAAGAGACCTAGAGTCCACAACAACAATTTGTTTCTTCCCTCTTGACAATAATCTTCAAAATTGTTTGCTAACAAAGTTTTCAAGTTTTTTGTTTTATTTTTCCTTTTTCTGAAAAAGAAAAGAAAGCTCAAAAATGGTCCTCTAACTTTTGTTGCTTTTCTACTTAAATCCTTTGCGATTTAACTTTTCCATTCACCTTTTTTGCTTTTTTATTTGAGTTCTTTAACTTTTAATTATTTTGTTCAAGTTGTCCTCCTTTTCAAAACCAACTTGAAAAGGTCCTCCCCACATCATATCCCACAAAAATCTTGTTTTATGCCAGTAGGGTTTAATATTATTCTGATCATTTTCAAATGGTGGAGACACAGCACTGAAAAGTTAAAAAATTGAAGAACTTAATTAGAAAAGTAACAGAAGGTGGAAGACTTGAATTGAAAAGTGAAAAAGTGAAGCATATGGCTTTATGGACTTTAATCTCACAGAACAATTATTCACTTCTTTGACATCTGACTAGCACGAAAAGTATAAACATTGTGCTACTTGCATATTTCACAGAAGATCACAAATGAGTACACACTCAAATCAGAATGTATGATATTGGAGTTTTTAAGCTACTGGGAAGCAAAAAAAGGCAAAATTCACTTCAGATATATTACAACACTCACTATTCTTTTTTTTTTTTTTGGAGTTTCTTTTGGGTAATCAATATATCTGACTTTCCTTTTTTCCACAATTATAATGAACTATTTAAGCAGAATGTTTGATACTCATGCCAGCCTCCTAAAATCTCCTTTGTATTACAAAGGCTTCTGAGATACAATAATTGAAATGCCAAAATCGATGTTCTAACTGAATGTATTCATCAACAAATGCCTAAAGAATTCATGGAGAAAGTTGAAGTATTACCAAACTTTTTAGCATTTTAAGTTGCATGATTGCCAGTTCATTCAGTTGGCTATGTTGCCAGAAGGTAATTTCTCTAAGCTAAGCAAAATATCTTGCATGCTTGTGATATCCGCTCAATCATCATCATCCAACCAACACTATTTAACATAGTGCCACAATGAAGCAACTTCAGGAAAAATGAACAGTGATATAAGTAGGAAAAGAATTCCTCTAAGGAGTTTATGATTACCTCAACTTCTAAAACATTTGACGAAGAATGAGAGTACAGAAAGGGCTGGCAAAGCCGCCTAAATCTACTCTCCCCCTCACACTGCACGAAAACCTCCAAAGCAAAAGATGGTGGTGAAGTAGCCCTGTCAAAATATACATCATAATTGTAGCACTTGTATACGTTCCTAACAATATGTGCCAAAGGAAAATTTCTCATGCACAATGCCTGAACTATCTTCATCCTCTAAAGATCTTCACAACCACTGACCAAGTCTCCATGCCCCTCCTTATAACAGCCAGTCAATCACATGATTCCATGCATGATTTAGAGAGAAAAAAAGTAGGACTCAAAATGAATATCGTTCATATGTGGCAGCAAGTAATTGGTGCAGAATTGGCTGAAGACACATTTGATGACAGGAAAAGCTAATTCCACCATAACCATATCTCTTATGAATACACAGTGCTATCATAATCATATCACTCCTAATTATACATAAAAATACGCTAAAACCAATTCAAAAACATACCCGAGGAGCGATATGGACTGACAAGCTGAAGAAGCATTCTGCTCAAGGAACTCACAAGCAATGACGACAACCGGTTCAGCAAAGAGCACCTTAGCACCAAAACAAATTTGAACAAGTAGATTAAATTAATACCGTTCCATTCAAAAGAAAGTGAAAAGCCAAGAATTCTCCAGAAAGAACCAAAAGATCAACAAAATGCAGCAACCAAAACTAATTCTACATAGAAGTTCGCCAAGAAAACGAATCTTAAACACATGCTAGTAACTAATTCAAGTCCAATTGTAGGATGTCATGTGCGATTAAAGAAAAGAAGAGGGAGAAGAATTACCTCGTCAACGTACTCGTCGAGGTGAGGGTGAACGAAAGTCTGAGCGAACAGGACGCAGGCTTCGGGTCGACCCATTTCTGGTTGTCTGTGTAATCAGTGAGAATGCGAAAGCATGGGGTTTAGGGTTTTTGTTTCCTCCGAGTCGAATTAGGGTTTTTCGTTCTTGTACGAAGAACAAAGATGATTTTATGAGTTTTAAGGTGATTCAGATTTGTAACGTGGCTTTTGTCTTAAGATTTTTGGTTTTCTCATGCTCTCCAGTTCCAGAACCCTCCTCCTCTCAAACAGTACAGCTCTGCCATGCCCTTTTTTCCCTCTGCTCGAAGAGGGATAAAAAGATTTGAGAAAAGAAAAGATTGGGTAAAAATGTATTTTTGGTAAATTTTTCCCTTCTAAAATTGCCCGAGTTTAGTTAAGAAGGGGAGATGAAAAATAATAATATATAAATAAAAAATCTCTGAAAATAAGATTATTAAAAAAAAAATTCTTAACAATACAGTAGTTAGAGGCAATTTTATGAGCAACCCAATCTGATAAACCGATATAGCAATTAACCAGAATTTATACATATAGAGCAAATACCTATTGAAGCAAAGCAAAGCAACAACAACCGACCCCTTACACCAAGATCCCTGTACAATCCAAATCTATACAAATAAAAATTCAATACATTCCAAACTTCTCAATACCTGTAGAGCCGAAAACAATGCAATATGTATATTTATTAACCGTCAACATTAGTAATCACAACAAATCTTTGATCAATAAAAAGTTGAAAACACAATTAAGGAAAAATAAAAATTAAGAATATATATGAAATGTACAAAAAAATGTTCTTCAATTACAATCAAAAGGTTCATTAACTACAACTAGTGAAAATTTACTGCTATCCACATCGTCCTCATGCTTAGTATACATTTGCCAAGTATCGCCAAGTATTTGTATCAAGCCAAGGCTGCATCATCCGGTTTACATCAAACTGTATGATCTATATGCCATCTCTTGAGTCGGTACCAGAGTAGGTTACGTGCATAGAAACCAGACTTGGTTCGACTTGCAAGAGTCTCTTGCCCATATGTGCATCAAAATCTCCAACTTGGCTCTTAAATGGAGCAAGAGGAGTGTGAATTTGACCATTGGAGTTTCTATAAATAGTGTTTGAAACTGGAACTCAAGCACCACAGCAAATGCGGAGAGCAAGTAGTATTAAGGTAGGACATTGTCTTAAATGTCCAACTCAGCCTATCTGCATTCTCACCCTCTACCTTGTCCATGTCCTCATCTTTAATGGGGTCCTCCATGTTGTGGTTATGCAATGGAAAGTCCTTGCTCTCAATATTCGGTTTAAGCATAAGTGGATCACCTAGATAGATGCCCCTAAGCTCCTGAACGATGGCATTTACATCTATTACTTGGTCATAATATCCTCATATGACATTTGAAGCGGCTTATGCATGAAATCCACCTACATGACACGAATAATAATGTGGTCAGTATATAATCACATAAATAAAGAAGTCACAAGAATAAATAGGATGGACGCATACCATGTATACTTAAGAGACTCTGAATTTGTCGATATATCAGCGATGACCTACTGATACTAAGCCTAATACTCTTGGGTAACATCGGGTGGTAGTCATATCGCAATAATCCTGTAACGACAGTCCGCCAACTAATCCAACCAAGTTGCATAGGTAATAACTCAGTTCATCTTTATCCAATCCCTGAAGTTTACCTTATGCAATGCTTGTGATGTATTTAGATAGGCGGGAATCTCTCAAATCCCACCAAATCGTCAAGTTATACTATCTAAGTAATAGAACTCCACAATATGGAAACGAATAAGCGATACTCATGCTACTCAAATATCACTCCTATCTTGACAATATGCAAGGAGCCCAACCATGTCGTCATGCGTATAAGGGATCTAAACCATTTGAAAACTCAATGGTTTAGAATATACAGCAACTAACATTTTAAAAAGATAAAAAAATACTCGAGTTAATAAGATAAGTATCTATTACAAACTTTGGTGGTCAAATGCATCCATATACTAGCTCACTATGTATGTAGTAGCCCTATGAAATCAGAGTTGCTCCCCCATTGATTCATTGATGGTCGATCATCTATCATTGCCTTAATCTAACGGCATAGAGGGGTAATGTGTGGAAAATATCCATATGCCTAAACTTGAAGCCAGCTTTTCAATTAAGAGAAGTCGACTTTTTTAAGAAGTTAACTTTATCACAATTACCTAAATTTGGCTTTTGAAAAGTCGAATTCAGTTAAATACGAATTCACATTTTTAAAAGCCAAATTCACATTTTTAGATCTATAATAAGTTATGGAATTATTTTCCAAAGTGCCCTATCTTTGGTTTTTTTTCAAAAAAGAAAATATTAATTTCTTTTTCCCCTTTCTTTTTTAGATCTATTTTTCTTCATTTTTTGTAAAAGTTGTACAACCCTCTCCTTTTTTGAAATTCCTTCATTTCCAGACCCACTACCGTAGATTAAATTTTTCTCTAAATGTGTAAGCCAAACTACTCGACTGAAAGAGAGAAAACAGAGATTAGAGGGTTTATATGGGATAAAGGTGTCGAAATTCCTCCAAATTTAATGATATATTAGCAATTTATGAGAGAAAAATAAAGTTGAAGCATCACATACTTTATAAAAATATTTTCCTTCCCTTTGTTCATTTGATAGTTGGGTATTCTTTTATTTTCCATATCGTCATCCTTTTATTTTTGTTATTAGGTTATCAACGTGACTTGGGAAGAATAAGATCATTACCATAATAACTATCATGTCTTCTTAGTATCATTATTATTGATCATATTGTTTTCATTATTTTAATTTAATTAATTAGGAAAATTTAGAACAATAATTGCAGTTTACATTATTGTTGTTAATGACTATATTTCTTCATCCAAAACTTGAGACACCTAAGATAGTAGAAATAAGAATGGATACATGCATATGACTCTAGATGATTAGTTGATTGTTATGCAATGAAATGCAAAAATTATCATAAATTCAACTTCATGTAAATGATTCATTTGGCTATTATCGTCATAGTTTATATACCGCAAAATAACTCGGTATGTTTCATTTGGCTATTACCATGATAGTTTATATACGGCAAAATAACTCAGTACATTAATAAACTTAAATGTAAAATGGTTTTAAGAAATAGATAAAATGTATAGAGAAATTATTTAAGCAATTCAAAGTATCGAAATACATAACCGATGATCATGATTTACAAGTGAGAAAATTACTCCAACATGTTCATAAGAAAATAGAAACAATTAGTAATATTAGCAATAAACATTTAAAGATAGTCAACATTACTATTAAAGTATATACATAGCAAAATGTAGGAGTAAGTGAATATAAGGTAAGTAAAGTTTGGAACCTTGCCCGTATCCTTTCTTATAAGTATAGGTTCTGAAATTTTGCTACATATATCATACCCTATAATACCCTTAAATCACCATGTACCCTGTAATGTTGAGCCTATAAATTTTTTTTCACTCAACAATTACATACATTAGTAATATCATGTTTTACTCTATTAATAATACAAAATATATCGCTAAATATAAAACAAAAAAAAAACTTATTCCATCATAAAAAATAAGTAATGGGCATACCTTATGACTTATAGATGATGCTAAAAATAGAAAATAAAAACTCAAATTCCCTTTTTCAAACTAGATAATGGATTAACAAAAGAGGAATGAATAGAAAGAAAGCGATGGCAGAGTAAAGACTAAAGAATCAAGATGGAAGGAAAGAGATTAACAAGCATTTTAGTTTAAGATTTTCATAGAATGGGGTTTGTTTTGTTTTAATAAGATGCTATTTTTTTATTTAATAATTTTATTTACTATTACAATGGTAGGTACAGAGTGCCCTAGAACTCATATCTTGTATATTTCAAAATATAAGTTTTAGGATACAGGTTATAGGGTAAGTATAACGTATAATGACTTCATACCGTATTCTATCGGATGGGAATAGGTTCCGAAAGTTACTATTAGAAAACTAGACTATAACCTTTATTACCAACCCAAAACCTACTCATTTAAGAAATGTTCAGGTGGGTATTCTATATGACAGGTTTACGTGCTCACCCCTTACAAAATGAAATGCATTTTATCAAATTTAAAATGAAAATTTATTTATGAAATTATTTATTAATTTAAGATCATGGAAATGAATGACTTATTATTGAAATAAATTACGTTGCATTTAATTGATTACCATCTAAAAATCTTTATTTTCACAAGTTATTTCTCCATTCCATTTTTTTTCTCATTCTCAATCATTTACTTATACCTTATTAATGTCAACATTAATTATATGCTTACAAGATCCCTTTAATCACCACAATAATATTCCTTATCAAAAAAATTTTAAACATTATAATTTTATATCTATAATACTAAAGTAGCATCAATATTTAGCTAACTCTAATGCAGGTTAGTTGGCTATTAAAAGATTGGCATCTCTCCACGTGATAATGCCTTTTCTTTATTTTTTTCCCATAATTTATTGAATATTCAAAACGAGATTAACATCTCTCTATATATGTACAAAACTCTAGTGCATGTTAGTTGGCTAGTAAGTTGTATAGTAATGGCCTATGCTTGAAGTCTAGATGAGATGATTTTGCAAGTTATAGAAAGGATATATAGAAAGTAGAAGACTTGGTGAGACGAATTCCTTGGCCACAGTTGACAAGAGTATGACATGGGCATGGTAACTATTTTGCTAAGTATCATTTTAGGGAAATTATTATATTGTCCTTAAAGAGTATCTAATATTTTAAAAGTATACGCCTTTATTTGGTGGACAATACATGGAATATTACAAAATCTATTTTTTTATTTGCTCAAGATAAAATAAAAAAGGGTTTTAGGAAACTTTTTGACTTTAAATATATAGATAATAGATAACTAAATATTGTTATAGTAAGTGTTTTAAGTAAGTTTTCCTTTATGCCTTAGACACATAAAATAATTTGCATTTACTACATGATTTCAATCTAAATACTTTTTACCAAGAGTTTGGAAATTAAACCTTTTATTATTGAAAAAAAATGATTTATTTATTTATTAATAGTAATTGACATCAATGATAATTGAAATACATTATTAGTGTCAAATGTAATGGCATCATCAATTAATGATTTAAATCGATATTAATGAAAATTTAAAGATGACAAAAGGTAAAAAAAAATTGTTGCTAAAATATGTGCATATAGTAATTGATATTAATGGGGACTAAAATATATCATTAATGTTAAATAGGTCATTTATTGATAGTAATTGATATTAATGAGTATTGAAACATATTATTGATGGTAAACAAGTTATTAATGAGAATTCAATTTAATGTGAATCAAGAAAATAGGTCATTAATGAATCAAGACATGTATTAATAATATCATCACTGTCGAATGCAATGATACCGTGTATTGTTGATTTCAATTTTAAGTTATTAGTGTGAATTTATATTTATAATAACTAAAATGTACTATTAATGATAAAATAAGAGAATTTAATCATGTATTAATTGTAATTGATATCAATAGATGGCAATTAAGTCTTATTAATCTAATGACATCATCATTGGATAATATATTATAATGTCCTTCAGTAGATAAATTAAATATTTTAATGGAGCATATTTTTTTAGATATTACACAAAACATAAATTATCTTTACATTTTTTATTTTAAGAAATAAGAAATATATAATATAATTTAGATTTTTATTCCCGCATAGCGCAAGCTCTTAACTTGTTTTATATCTATATGACTAAAGTGGCATTAATTTTTTTTAACAAAATCTTAAGCGTGTTAATTTCATTTTATTACCCAATATTTTAATATGTGTAAATTGTTTATAAATTCCGCTTTTTATTTATTCCTCTAAACTTTTTTTATACTTGATAAATAGTAATTGTAGTTGTTTACATATGAGATTCTCTTAATCACCATCTTAATATTTTTACATATTTATCCAAAATCCTTATAAGGTATTAATTATATGTAAGTTGGTATATGATTGATGTCTTTTCATTAAAAATAATTATATTTAAAGTGATATTAATCTTTTTTTACCAAAATCTTTAATCGGCCATGATTTAATTTTATTATCGAAAACCTTAACTTCTAATAATTGTTTCCATATTATATTTTTCATCTTTTCCTCTACCCTTCATTTATAATTCATTAATATCGACTTTACGTTATACTTATAGAAGCCCTCCTTCATATTTATACAAAATTTTCATAAGAGAATAATTATATATAAAATATTAGTAATGCTTCATATAAAGCTGGCAATCTGAGACTCAATCTATGAACTTGGACACGATACGACATGGTTATAAATGTGTCCAATCAACAAAAACCAACACGAATAATAAATAGGTCAAATTTGGACACAATATTTGGGTTTAGGTTTGAGTTCTAGACCCGTTTATGAATCCGTCCATTAAATAGGTCCCATAAATAAGTTACGAGTTTAAGCCATGAACCTGTTTATCATTAAGTATTACATAGTATTTATATTTGATTTTATCTTATTCTTATTTTAATTCATTGACCACCTACAATAATTTTTTATTTTTATGTTAGTCTATGGTTTCTAATACTCTTTTTGGCTTTTATTCTTCCACTTCCCTATTATAGATCTCATAAAACTTGTTCTTTCGTCTTATACTAGATTAATTTCCAAATACTTTGTTTGCTAACATCAAACTCACCAATCATATTGCCTTTTTCGTCTCTCTTTGTAAGCTACAACATATATCTGAATAAATGTTTAGGAATTACATTGTTTGAACATGTTATCTACAAATACCTTTGTAGGTTACAAACATAGCTAAGTAAATGTTTACAGAGCATATACATACATATATACATATATGTATATATATACTAGCGGATAACGTATTCGTGTTATGTATGTATAAAATGAATAAAATTATGTAATATAAGTAAATATATTATAATATTAATAAAAGATAATAATAGATGGGGGTTATGAGGAGAGGAACAAGGAGTAGTGGCCTAGTGGGGGGGGGGGGGGGGAGAGAGAGAGAGAATAAGTAATAAGAATGTTAAAGGAAGAAGAGAGAGATAGGGGAGAGTTATGTTTTCTTAAAATCCTTATATTGTCTTATATCTATAATCAAATGTATTAAAGAAAATTATTAATCAATAATGAAAATTTTATTTAAAAGGTTAAATAAGTATAAATAATCAAGCCATTATTTCGATGATTACTTAAAACTCTAAACACTTTAATAATATAGATATATATATATATGAGAATGGATCATCTAAATATAATCAAATGTATTAAAGAAAATTATTTATCAATAATGAAAATTTTATTTAAAAGGTTAAATAAGTAAAAATAATTAAACTATTATTTCGATGATTACTTAAAACTCTAAACACTTTAATAATGTAGATATATATATATATATATATATATGAAAATGGATCATCTAAAGTACTTTAGGTAAAGTTATAAATTTAATGGTTGAAATTATCTCGATTTTTGAATTATCACATGATATTATCATATGTCATCTTTTTCTTTATAATATCAACCATTAATTACACGTGTTTGCATTTTAAAGAGACAAATTTAGAAAAACTTTAATAAAATAACTTTAAAGAATCTAAATCCATATATATATATATATATATATATATATATATATACACATAATGAAAATTATACAAAGTAAGTTTAAGAGAGCTTACTTATCTATATTATTAAAGTCAATTAGGGCTTATGTAATTGCTATATTTTAAAATTACCATTTAGACCTATGATTTAATGTATATAAAAAAAAAAACCAATTAATTTTTGAAAATTATGAATATATAGTAACATGGCTAAATATATCCACTTGCACCACTATCTTTCTCCCCATTCAAATTATTATACTAATATTTATCCATATTCATGTGGTTCGAATGAGTTGCTCCGCTCCATTCTAATATTCACGTTAAGTATCACGTAAAGAGTAGGTTCGTATTTCACTAAAAATACAGCATTTAATATTGATTTGCTGTCTCTCCTCCAATATCATGAAACTACATGTTCACGGTTAATCTCAGCCATACGAGTACCTTTCATTATATCATCTCTCTGCATTTCGTTCTCCATATCCCCTCTTTTCCCATGTTCTAAAAACATCCAGTCTCTCTCTCTCCAATAACCGATCGATAGGTAATTCCTCCAGTTTTCTCACCGAGCTTTCACCCACTAAATAAGAATAAGATATTGTTAATCTAATACAAATAAACTACAAATCAAATAATCATATCAATAATAAAGCTGAAATGATTATACTAAAATTTTGTTATTTTTTTTTTTCATATTTTGATCACATCATTGTATAAAATTTTATACACGCAGTGCACATGCATGTCTATATATATATATTTCATGAGATCTTTTGCTAGGTAATAGTTATATTTATTTTTTATTCCACCTGCTTTCTATATTGTTTGTGCATTAATTTTTCTTCTTTTCTACATCATCAATTATGTATAAAATCTGATTTTAACAAATTACGTTGTATTTCAAACTTTATTATATTTTTATATTTATTCTTTGCACACAAAACATAGGTACACGTTTGCTAATTAAATTTATAAGTATTTCACAGATTTATTTTTAACATTTTAACAAATAAAGGAGCCTAACCTGAAAACTAGATAAGCTAATTAAATAGGTCGGTTTATAAGTTTAGATTCTCAGACATAATTAATAAACGGATCGTATCATGGATTGAGATTTTTTAAATGTGAATCCATTTAGATATGAAAATAAGACAAGACATAACATAGTAACATAAATTGTTAGCTCTAGTTTTCATGCATTTAATGTTGTTAAATTCATATATGTATCACTGGTAAAACTTAAAGGTTTAAAATGTTTGATAAATCAACCAATAAGAGTTACAATAACCGAGTTCATAGTCAATGAAATACAATTAAATATCGAGGTAACGTCACTTTTTGCTATCTGAACTTAAGCTGCATTTTCAATTAACTATTTCAACTTTGAAATTGCTAATTTCAGTACCTAGTTGAATCCACACTACTCCATCCATCCCCATTTATCCAGATGGCTTTTTTAAAACAATCCAATAATGCACCACCCCTTGTCCTAAGAGTTTATTTTAATCCTCGTATTCTATCTAAATGCCCATTTAAAAGATTAAAGGGTCTAATACGTACTATTATACTTGCAATAAAACAAAGACATCGTTAAGGTCTCGTTGGTAAACCGTATAAGAGATTGGATACCTTATCGTTTCTTAATATACGTATAGAGCAATGATTTTGATTAGCATAATGTCGCCAATATATAAAATTTAATTTGGAAATCACAATAGA
The DNA here is from genome assembly GCA_024138015.1 of Lumnitzera littorea. Classification (NCBI taxonomy): domain Eukaryota; kingdom Viridiplantae; phylum Streptophyta; class Magnoliopsida; order Myrtales; family Combretaceae; genus Lumnitzera; species Lumnitzera littorea. The sequence goes on from JAMXBB010000004.1 coordinate 7,433,726, forward strand.
ATTTTAACTATTGGCTTAGCTTATAACTGCATTGTTGACGGGTGATTTTTGTTCTAGAGTATGAACACCTACAAAACGAGAAAATAGCTATGGAATGTGCCAGATGATACTTTGATATGGCCACTCGAATGCCTAAATCAGCTCTCTTCTCAGATTTGAGTGTTTAACCCGTTATCGTTTGATGGTTGAGGATTTTCAAGTGGCTCATTTCTATTTATTAGACAACGCATTTGAGTTTATACTAGTTTATCGTCCATAGTGTGTAAGACTTCAAGCTGTTAAAAATTGCCCGTTAACGAATTACACTTGTGTGGGCTCAAAATGAGGACATTTGTATAGCCCTCATTTGTTTTTGAGTTCTTTCACTAGTCTTTGAGGGATATAAATTAGTTGAAACTCTTTCTAACTCAAGATGGATTTTACCGAGTCTCGAGCTTTCACAGATGTCACGAGCAATACACAAAAGTACTCGGCGTGAGTTGGAATTCGGTCGATGCTTAGTACGTAGCTTGGTTTAACCAGTGACTTCACACACTTGATTTAAAGGGAACTCGATGTTATTTGAAGTACATTCACGTACTTAGTTCAACCAGTGACTTGGTGTATAGCTTAGGCTTTGTTTGGTGTGGCCTGACTCGTACTATGTTTAGAAGTCATTCGGCATCTCGCATGCTGAGAAAATCTTAAAAACTTGACTTTTGACAACTACTCGACTAGTTACGCTCGGTGGTGTCATATTCATGCTTGACTATTCGACAACTGTTCGACGATCGATTCCTTAATAACTTGGCATTCTGAGTTACTTAGCCCTCTTGGAGTCACTCGATTCTTAATCAGCCACTTGGCTGCTTGGCACGAAGCTTAGCTCGATGACTTAAGACTTAGCTTCTCAATAATTGTCTACCACTTAGCAATTAAGGTGTCTCGGCAAAAATGCCTGTCGGCAACCATGCGTTACTCGGCAACAATATGCAACAATGACACTCGACAACTTAGAAAAGAAGAATAGTTTGCTTCTACACTTTAATTCAGTAGCTCAGCAAATCATGGACAGCTCAACTGAGCATGTTTTCAAGTCAACATGTTAACTCTGATTGCTTAGCTCAGAAAATCGTAGGCTGCTACATTTATGTTCGTATTCTGTTCCGCCTGATTGCCCTAATTATTGTGAGTACTTGCATCAATTTTGATTGTGGCGCTTGGAATTGTTTAAAGAGCATAGAACTCGGGCCGACCCAAGATAGTTCTACTTCTACGACTTGTTCTCATGCTTCCTTATAACATGTCGAATTAGTTACTAACTAGGACTCCAATTCCGCTGAGGAGTATATGTTGGCATCCTAGTTAGGCATGATGTCCATTACTCTTGCAGTTGTGTATGCTGGAACTACTTTGAGGGATCTCTGATGTGACGCCTGGATGGGGTGAATTCTCTACATCAAATTATGTTGTTCAATTGGAATGGTCAAAAGCAAGTGTACAAAGCTCGGTCAATGATCATTGCTGCACGGGGTCCAAGGCACGTTCCTGGCTGAAGCTTGCTGTTCAACAATGGACTTGTTATCAAGATGCTCAGAAAAGCTCAATTATGATGAATTTTGTTCGTCCACAACGAACTATCGTAGTACTGGGCAAGTCAGCAACTTACAGGTCAATAGAATTGTTATTTGGCATTGTTGTTTACTCAGCGCTCATTGCTGTTCGGCAAATCGTGGTTAATAAGGCTTCGATAATCAAAGCTGCTAAGGTGTTCGGCTCGGCAACTTCTCGTCAAATCAGCCCTGAGCTTTAAGTTATCAATTTGGTGGTTCAACAATTTGGCAAGAGCTTCTCGGCACTGTCAGTGTCCTACGTGTTACGTCCTGAAAAAATGAAGTCGTAACAGTCCCACCGTGTGAATCATACTAAAATAAAAACTTTCCTCACAACTACTATCTTAAACTTAGTTCACATAAAGCGTACTCGACTCTATCCCTTTAAAGCATTCAATTCGATATCTGTTTGATATAAACTTGTAAAGTAATCCTATGAAATAATTTGTAATAATAAATTTATCATTTAACCTTATAAAAAAAAGTAATAGTACATCTCATAGATACCTATCATTTCATATACAGACCAAAATATTGAAAACTACTAAACCCCTTAAGAAGTTTTGTGTAGTTTTTCTTAAAAGATAAAAAGTTAATACTAAGGGTAATAACCGGCCATTTTTTATTGTATCTCGTTCCCTATCCCGATTTACTATGGTTCTGATGTTAAGTAGGCACTTATAAGCCATTTGGAACCTGCAAAACGAACTATAAAAGAATGAGTGACAACTTACTCAGTAAGTAGGGATGAAAACAGAAGTATGCATTCAGTACATCACAACTGGAGTTTTCAATTAAGGTGGTTAGATGTAATGTATGTACAAGCAAATGTCATTGCACAACATTATCCAATTTGTCATAAGATCAAAAAAATTTCACCCACTCTAATCTGAGTTAAGGAGATTGACGTCACATACTCACAAATTGAAACCAAACCGGGGCTTGTGCAGTAGGAAATACCCTCTTCCCATAACCACTTTCAAACCATGGCCTCCAATCTTGCTATGACCTCTTCTCCTGTCACTTAGTTCGGCTAAGGGTAAGGAAATGATCATTTCAGCTGTCTTTGTCTAAGGGAATCCATGTTTGTCCCGATAATCCTGGTCATTACCCCTAGTGAGTTACGATGCATATTAAATTAGATATTAAGCCAAATTTGAGTTAGTTCATCTTTTTAGGGTGATTAATTAAGCTCAAACAATTCAATAATAATATTCACAAAACAATCATATCATGGAGCTTAACTCCCATCACAGTAAATCAAAACCCAACCATAAGCATTGTATATGTATAAACAGTTAACTACATTCACAAGCCAATATATACCAAAATCCCTAGATATTCTGAAATAATATCCCAAAATGCAGTAAAGCATTAATTTCACTTACTTTTCTTGGCGTTCACTTTGGAAAACTTATGTCGTCAATGGTCTGATCATTAGGAGGCCCTATATATACAAAACCTAAATTCAATTTTCGTAATGGTTATGAATACATTAAAATCTTATCTAAAATAACTATATATATATATATATATATATAAAGTATATTATCATTTTTTATTATATAATAATATATAGTTTCATTATATCGATTGAGTTAAGTCATTAAGTATTAATAATATACACAATTATACTATTACGTATAATATGTCATTTCGATTGTATCAAAACGTACTTTTAGTCCTTTAAATTACGTTTCGATTACGGTAGAGTTATAATAGTACGTAAATCAGTAATATTGTAGAGATATAGATTATATTACCTAAGTTTATTCGATTTTAGTAAAAATAGTGTTGTTGGGCTCATACAAACTTAACAACACGTATTACAAGTCTTAATTCTAGAGATGGCTTTTAACAGGTAATTCGAGTTTTTAACACAGTTATACGTATCTAATCAAATATTATCATACTATACGTAATTTATGTTATTAAACTATATTTACCTAATTTGTTAATATAACCTATAATATAAGTATTATCTAATCCTAATACCTCTACGACGTATCTCGGTTTTTAAAATATTATTAAATATATTAAAAATATAATTTTTATCTAATCTGACCAGTACACAAATAAATAGTTTTTATTCACCTATTTATCATATTTTAATTTATTATTACTAGAATTGGGTATTGGTTCGTTATTTAAGCTATTTTACTATGCAAATTCATAATACATAGCTCGGGTTACCAAATAATTCCCCGAAAATTTCTATAAACTCCTAAAAATATGTGGAATTCAACTAGTACTTGATTTCAAGTTTTCGATCTATCGCTTATATATTCATATTTACGATTTTACCTTTGAATTATCCTAAATTACCTAATTAATATCCTTTTTGCACCAAATTGATTTCGACCTATCCCAATATTATTATTATTCACTAGAAATCTGTACATGTCTATTTCATCATTTAATTTCATAATTTCCTATTTATTTCACAATTTCGCCTATTTTCGAGCTATTTTTAGGCCGAAAAATACAATAAATATTAAAAATATTCAAATAAAAAATCTGGCTACATAGAAATTATCTATATATCATAAGTATCTTACACAAAAATTTTGAGCTAGAAACTACATCATTTAGTATATTTATTTTAAATTTCAAATTTCGGATGAATAGTACATTTGTTAAGCAAGTACATTAAATACTCCTAATTTTGTAAAAATAAATTTACTGAATGAAAGTACATATAAAATAACCGAGGAATTAATTTTTTTACATTTTTCATAATTAATTTAATAATTTTTCAAAAATAGAGAAAAACAGGGCAGAAACTTAGAACCTGAGTTCATCGGAGCTCCAGCCACCATTGACTGAAGAGAGGTTATTGGTCGGCCTAGTCGGTGGTGGCTCTGCTAGGTGGCAGCAAGGCTCCACGTCAGGTCATCAAATGATTGGGGAATTAGCTAGGTTCGGTCCTTGCTCTGTTTTTTCCTTTTTTTTGTCAAATTTTCATAAATTTTTTCAAATTTTTCTTAAGTTTTCTTAGTTGCCAAAATGTTAAATTTGAGTCCTAGGATCATATTTATAGTAGTTTAGGTCGATTGAATTTTTTTTCTTAATTATTAAGTAATTTATTTTAATATTCTTCTCGAAAAACGCATAGTAAGAGGTGTCAATTTTTTATAAATTTGCTTTTGAAACAGTTGCTTATTCTTTTTAAGCTGCTCAACATTTAATCTAATCATATTTCAAGTCATTTTTTATTTTTTTTATAATTTTTAGACAATATTTTATGATATTTTGGTATTTTATATTAGTGTTTAATGATTTTTGTTAATATACGAGTATATATCCTATATATATCATACACGTAATGAGTAATTATATACGTATAATCATGTTTCTAGCATATCTTTTATTTTTAAGATACTTTTCCCTATTTAATTTTGCGATTCTATAGCTCATTATGCATAATTATATTATTTTAGGTTAATTTACGGGTATATTTATTATATATACCAAGTATACTCATAAAAATACGTGTATACTCATATAGTATATCATGTTATATTATTTTATTTTATTGCCTAATTAATTTATTTCTAAATCTTTGTCGCATTTCGAACTTAATTTTAAGGATTTCGAGCAATTTTGGACTATATTAAATTATCATACTTCTAGGGGAAAAATTGGGATTTCGGGTAATTATTTTCAAAATCTTACTTCACCGAGTTACTTTAACTTACTTTCTTATCTCAGTCATAAAGTTTGGGTTCAATCAAATAACTTTTCCCAAAAACTCTAAATTTATGTACGATTGCCCTAAATTTAACTTTAAGGTCTCATATAAAATAAATTTTCAGTATTTTGATTATATTCTTAATATTCTTATTATATTATGGATTTTCAAACCTACGAGAACTCCTCAATTAGGGTTATCATGTTTCTCGTAAGTTTTTAGCCTAATTGGTTTACTTTTCTCGATGTCTTAAAACAACTATTGACCTTAATCGTACAAGAACAGGACTTTATCCTAATACTCAGATGTTCATGTCTAAATTGCTGATTTTTAGGATATCACACTAGGCAACTCAACAAGTGGAGTTGCAGCTCGGTTGGAAGAAAAACAACTCATATAACAAGTAAATTATGGACTTAAGCTCGGGAAAGCCGTTAGTAGCTTGGTTTGAAATTGCTGCAAGTTGATAAGAGGTGTAAGAGTAGCCAAAGCTCATATTGGTAGAGATGGTCACGTCTTGTAGAAATTGAATCCATAAGATAAGGTAAGAAGTTGAGAATGTATAGGCAGGTCCTTCACTGTTGTTGTAGATTGGTGATCTAAAGCTTGGGGACTGGTTCACTTGGAGTAGTTCGGCACTATTGAAATTTGTTGACGTGCAAAGTGACTCAACATCTTAGTGTTGTTTGGCACACTTCATAGATATGCAAGTTATTATGTTTGTTCCTCTTAGTAAGTTGGGGGTATTGTTACGAAGCTTGCATTTCTAGTAGCTTAGTGCTACTGTGTTCAAGTCGAGCTATTTTTGTCAGATTGTACTCAAGAAAGTTACTGTCATGATGCGTCTTCGGGATCGGACACAAAAAGGAGCACCACAACGAACGAACCAAAATAAACAGGAAAAAGGTTAGCAAAGTCTGGATAGCTATCGAATGAATATGATACACCACTCGATCCTACTCGACCAACAATCCGCCGAATGTAACACACCAGTCTAAACTGAATGGTTACTCGCCACTACTTCTTACTAAAGGGAATAGATAAGAGTTAAATAATAACGAGGACACTAAGGTGGCTAAAAAAAAAAAATTATGTATTGAAAGTTGGATGATTGTTTATGTACAAGGAAAGTAGATGTTTATATATTTACCCAGTAGGGTTATTTTACATGTATGAAAAGATAAAAAGGGTATTTTACAATTACGTTACATAATCATACTAAAAAGGACAAAGAATATCCAGTACGGAAAATAAAGAATTATTCTGAAATGTTGTGTCAGAAGGTACGTGTCACTTAATGGCTGTACGTTAAGAGTATGATATACAAGCAAAAGTAAGAAGTGCTGGGAGTCAGGGATCGACCTAATCTGGATCAAGTTAGGAGTCAATTAACCTGGCAAAAAAGTTAATTATCTTGAGATCAGGCCTTAGTAGGTTAGGTCAGTAGCTCAACTCGGCTGGTTTGGAGCTGTCTTCTGGAATAGGACTTCGCTATTAGGCAGGAGTATATTAGATACACGTAAGGATCTAAGAGACAGGTTGGCAGGAGGTCAGATTGAGATAAGAGTCCCCATCTTAGCTATAGCTTAGAGCTAGTATTTTCCATATGAGCCATTTAAGTCCTCTAGCTTAGCTTCTTGTGATTGATCTAAGGGGTTGATTCCTATTATGTCAATGCAACTTAGCAATCATTCATAGAGTCTTGACTTGACAAATATCATGTTAGTCAATGTGAAGTATGCATCTAGCATGGCAATCACTGGTCAAAACTGAATTAGCTTTAGTGAATAAAATGAACTCCATGAAACTTTCATCGCTTTCCTGTAAATGAATAAAAGGAAAGCAAGTGTCCTTATCAAGGATCTGCACTATGAGGTTGAACTCGAACAGATCATTCTCCTTTATTTCATAATCCAAAATAGACACTTATGACTTTGACAATAACATTACCCCAACCTAAAGCATCCCAATGATGACTAATGATTAATTAGTTCATGAAGTCGTGGTGGTTACACTAAAAAATGGCAGTTATCAACCATATAATGACAATTGTGAATCATAAAAATGAAACCACAACTACTCAAACGTATCCAGGAGCATAAGGAAGACAGTTATCAGCCATGAAAGTATGAAATGGCACATAAGGAAGACAATTATGAGCCATGAAAATGCGATTACATCTTTGCAAGAAATTTTCAGTACTTTTCTTTCCTTTCAATTTCATGCATCTCCCAAAGTTTGTTGTAACATGGTACGTTAACTTGAAAATATAGCCAAACAATAGAGGCCAGAGCACCTAAGGAGACAAGAGTGCTTGCAGAGATGAAGGCCTAAGGAGGATGGAATGCTTGGAGAAGCAAAGGCCCGAAGAGGTAAAGGCCTAAAGAAGCAGATAAGCTTGAAGAGGTGAAGGCCTAAAGAAAACAATACGCTTGAAGAGGAAATGGTCTAAAAAGGCTAGAGCGCCTAAAGAAGCGGGGGCTTGAAAAGGCTAATGTACCTAAAAAGGTTGGATGAGCAAGTAGGTCATCCAAACTGAACACGACTTGTGCTAAGTAGATTCATAGAGTAGGCTGATTGGCTTCTAGTTCGTTAATATATAGGACTTCTAGTACCAGATGTCAGATTTGAATGTTTAACCTGTTACCATTTGATGGTTAAGGATTTTCAAGTTGCTCGTTGTTTATTTATTAGACAAAACATTTGAGTTTAAACTAGCTTATCGTCTATAGTGTGTAGGACTTAAAGCTGTTAAAAATTGCTCGTTAGCAGATTACACTTGAGTGAGCTTAAAATGGGGGCATTTATGTAGCCCTCATTTGTTTTTTAGTTCTCTCACTCGTCTTCGAGGGACATAAATTAGTCAAAAAATTTTTTAACTCAAGATAGATTTTACCAAGTCTCGAGCTTTCATAGATGTCACAAGCAATACACAAAAGTACTTGGTGTGAGTTGGAATTCGGTCGATGCTTAGTTTAGCTAGTGACTTCATGCACTTGATTTAAAGGGAACTCAGCGTGATTTGAAGTACATTCATGCACTTAGTTCAACTAGTGACTGGGTATATAGCTTAGGCTTTGTTTGGTGCGACCTTTCCAATGCCCAAGTTAGTAAACGCAAATAAGGAAAGTAAAAGTAAGTGATCAAGAGTTATTTAATGTCTCTTATAGTGTTTCCTTCTAGTATCTATGGGCGAGTGTTGTGTCTTAAGTAATAGTTATCGAAATAACTGTCGGGATACGTGGAAGCTTTTTGATTAGACACATTCCCTGAAATGTAAAGAGTGTAGACAGTTATGTAATATAACTGTGCATGTGATAATTGTTCACACCATGAACTTAAATTAAAATTGGGATCGGATCTTTGTTACTCGGCAAGATGCTAAGAATGTCGATTACTTGGCTTATCGATAGTTGAATGGACGAGTAAGTGAAGCTTTAACTATCAATGCTGGTTAGGTTGAGTGGACGAAAACTGATTATCAACATTTGCCCCCCAACTTTCATGTCCGAGAATTTAATAAAGGGAGGAACATATAATATACTAGAGGTTGAGTGAGAAGCATTTCCTCAGATGCCGAGCGATGTAGGAAGCAAGATGGATCGCATCCCAATCAAAAAGTCACAATCTTCAATTTTCCGCCTATTAAAGAGACCAAAAAGTAGGAGGTATGACCCCTATCACCTTGGTTATCATTGTGCTACAAGCTTAATAACTGTCAGAAACTTGTCAACTGTTAGATTTCTATCTCAAGACATGCATCAACAATTAGTGCAATTATCTAATCAACGCATCAGTACCGTTAGAAACATATTTGCAGTTACGAGGATGAATTGTCCATATTTAAGGGACTATTCGAAATCAAAATAAATTTCTTCCAATTGCATTTACAAACTTTCACTTGCTTTCCACATCTCATCTTCACTCTCAAATTCTTCGTTGATAGCTCAAAACAATTGATTAGATAATCCATTAAAAAAATAATAGTAAAATCAAAATCGAGAACAGCTCAAAATTGATTTAATATTTGGCTCAACACTTAGATTAGATAATCTATTCTATCTCAAATCTCTAATTTAATCTTATTATATTTACTATTATTTTGTGATTTATTGATATTCATTATATTTATATATTTGTAATTGAAAAAAACGATATTACATATAATTTGAATATTATGATCTTCATACAAATGACTTTCAATATTTAACTTTAGAAGATAAAATAAAATAAAAAATAAAAAACTCGCAAGCCCCTTAGGCCACCAAACATGTAGATTTCATTATGTATGGGTTTGGGAATAGAGGATCATAGGTTAAGCTTTTATTCTAAATTTTTATGACCTATACCTACGGGAAATGCTTTAACGATATTAACATCTCATGTATACATTTTGATAAGTAATGGGTAAATATTGATGAAATCTTAGTATATTATCATTAATAAATATCAAAATATTTTTTTTACTCACTCATGACTCATTAAAATAAATAATATATTAATACCAGTAAATCTTCTCACCATACCTTCATGATTATGTATGGAAAATTGATCTTTACTTTAAGCACCATATAAATGCTCACCTCCAGTGTCTAGTATCACATCATCCACATATTATTAAACTTAGCACATTTCAAAAGTAAAGTCTGATATTGCTAAAAAAAATTGGGTCGTTTTATAGTAGATAACCTTTCCTTTGTTAATTAATAACTAGAATGAGGTGTGGAGTAGTGCATGCAGGATTACATTAAATCAAATGTGATCATTGGATCTAACCCCTCTCTCTTTATGCGAGTATTGGACCTACTTCCATCTTGTTGGTGATAACTTCATTGCAATGCTTTTTATCTATTGACAATGTTTTAACGTCTAAAACATAAGAAAAACACCATGGACAAAACTGTACGTAAATAGTAATGAAAAGAAAGTGAAATTCTCTCCCACCATCTCAAAAATCAACTACCATTGTATAGTCCTCCAAAATTATCTCAGTTATTCTTTTACTCACTTTCTCATCAATAACCATAATTGCATATTTATAATATTATTAAACCAAAGCCTAGTGACTAGCAGATGAGTCATTAACATTTTTAAAAATATAATTTGTAATTTTTACTTGGCATTGAAATTTTCCACTCCAAAAAATGCTATTGGATCCATTCTTCAACCAAATGTAATTACGACCACTTTTAATGGTGTCGTGTTTTTAAAAGTATAACAATTAGCCAACAGACGTCCAAAATTGTCTTTTTACTATCATGAGTTATAAGATAGTCGAATATTAACTGTGATTCCTTCGACATGAAAAATTTTCTCCTTTTGTGTTAGTAAATTTATCCACTTTTGATACTATAAAATAGTATTTGGTTGTACAATTTTTATGATACTAAACTGAATAAAAAATTTTGTTACATGTTTGGTTTACAACCTTACTTACTCAATAACTAAATAAAAATTTGAAATTTTATCTCATCTATACTATGGTGAAAAAATAAAATTCATTAAGCAAAAACAAAAAATATTTTTCATTCTAAAAAATACTCTTTCGTGTTACAATATTAAGTTAATTAATATTATTTTTATTAAATATTATAAAAAAAATGTAAAATATATTTTGTTTTTATTTAATGAATTATTATAGTTCACCATAGTATAGATGAGATAAAATTTCAAATTTTTATTTAGTTATTGAGTAAGTAAGGTTGTAAACCAAACATGTAACAAAATTTTTTATTCAGTTTAGTATCATAAAAATTGTACAACCAAATACTATTTTATAGTATCAAAAGTGGATAAATTTACTAACACAAAAGGAGAAAATTTTTCATGTCGAAGGAATCACAGTTAATATTCGACTATCTTATAACTCATGATAGTAAAAAGACAATTTTGGACGTCTGTTGGCTAATTGTTATACTTTTAAAAACACGACACCATTAAAAGTGGTCGTAATTACATTTGGTTGAAGAATGGATCCAATAGCATTTTTTGGAGTGGAAAATTTCAATGCCAAGTAAAAATTACAAATTATATTTTTAAAAATGTTAATGACTCATCTGCTAGTCACTAGGCTTTGGTTTAATAATATTATAAATATGCAATTATGGTTATTGATGAGAAAGTGAGTAAAAGAATAACTGAGATAATTTTGGAGGACTATACAATGGTAGTTGATTTTTGAGATGGTGGGAGAGAATTTCACTTTCTTTTCATTACTATTTACGTACAGTTTTGTCCATGGTGTTTTTCTTATGTTTTAGACGTTAAAACATTGTCAATAGATAAAAAGCATTGCAATGAAGTTATCACCAACAAGATGGAAGTAGGTCCAATACTCGCATAAAGAGAGAGGGGTTAGATCCAATGATCACATTTGATTTAATGTAATCCTGCATGCACTACTCCACACCTCATTCTAGTTATTAATTAACAAAGGAAAGGTTATCTACTATAAAACGACCCAATTTTTTTTAGCAATATCAGACTTTACTTTTGAAATGTGCTAAGTTTAATAATATGTGGATGATGTGATACTAGACACTGGAGGTGAGCATTTATATGGTGCTTAAAGTAAAGATCAATTTTCCATACATAATCATGAAGGTATGGTGAGAAGATTTACTGGTATTAATATATTATTTATTTTAATGAGTCATGAGTGAGTAAAAAAAATATTTTGATATTTATTAATGATAATATACTAAGATTTCATCAATATTTACCCATTACTTATCAAAATGTATACATGAGATGTTAATATCGTTAAAGCATTTCCCGTAGGTATAGGTCATAAAAATTTAGAATAAAAGCTTAACCTATGATCCTCTATTCCCAAACCCATACATAATGAAATCTACATGTTTGGTGGCCTAAGGGGCTTGCGAGTTTTTTATTTTTTATTTTATTTTATCTTCTAAAGTTAAATATTGAAAGTCATTTGTATGAAGATCATAATATTCAAATTATATGTAATATCGTTTTTTTCAATTACAAATATATAAATATAATGAATATCAATAAATCACAAAATAATAGTAAATATAATAAGATTAAATTAGAGATTTGAGATAGAATAGATTATCTAATCTAAGTGTTGAGCCAAATATTAAATCAATTTTGAGCTGTTCTCGATTTTGATTTTACTATTATTTTTTTAATGGATTATCTAATCAATTGTTTTGAGCTATCAACGAAGAATTTGAGAGTGAAGATGAGATGTGGAAAGCAAGTGAAAGTTTGTAAATGCAATTGGAAGAAATTTATTTTGATTTCGAATAGTCCCTTAAATATGGACAATTCATCCTCGTAACTGCAAATATGTTTCTAACGGTACTGATGCGTTGATTAGATAATTGCACTAATTGTTGATGCATGTCTTGAGATAGAAATCTAACAGTTGACAAGTTTCTGACAGTTATTAAGCTTGTAGCACAATGATAACCAAGGTGATAGGGGTCATACCTCCTACTTTTTGGTCTCTTTAATAGGCGGAAAATTGAAGATTGTGACTTTTTGATTGGGATGCGATCCATCTTGCTTCCTACATCGCTCGGCATCTGAGGAAATGCTTCTCACTCAACCTCTAGTATATTATATGTTCCTCCCTTTATTAAATTCTCGGACATGAAAGTTGGGGGGCAAATGTTGATAATCAGTTTTCGTCCACTCAACCTAACCAGCATTGATAGTTAAAGCTTCACTTACTCGTCCATTCAACTATCGATAAGCCAAGTAATCGACATTCTTAGCATCTTGCCGAGTAACAAAGATCCGATCCCAATTTTAATTTAAGTTCATGGTGTGAACAATTATCACATGCACAGTTATATTACATAACTGTCTACACTCTTTACATTTCAGGGAATGTGTCTAATCAAAAAGCTTCCACGTATCCCGACAGTTATTTCGATAACTATTACTTAAGACACAACACTCGCCCATAGATACTAGAAGGAAACACTATAAGAGACATTAAATAACTCTTGATCACTTACTTTTACTTTCCTTATTTGCGTTTACTAACTTGGGCATTGGAAAGGTCGCACCAAACAAAGCCTAAGCTATATACCCAGTCACTAGTTGAACTAAGTGCATGAATGTACTTCAAATCACGCTGAGTTCCCTTTAAATCAAGTGCATGAAGTCACTAGCTAAACTAAGCATCGACCGAATTCCAACTCACACCAAGTACTTTTGTGTATTGCTTGTGACATCTATGAAAGCTCGAGACTTGGTAAAATCTATCTTGAGTTAAAAAATTTTTTGACTAATTTATGTCCCTCGAAGACGAGTGAGAGAACTAAAAAACAAATGAGGGCTACATAAATGCCCCCATTTTAAGCTCACTCAAGTGTAATCTGCTAACGAGCAATTTTTAACAGCTTTAAGTCCTACACACTATAGACGATAAGCTAGTTTAAACTCAAATGTTTTGTCTAATAAATAAACAACGAGCAACTTGAAAATCCTTAACCATCAAATGGTAACAGGTTAAACATTCAAATCTGACATCTGGTACTAGAAGTCCTATATATTAACGAACTAGAAGCCAATCAGCCTACTCTATGAATCTACTTAGCACAAGTCGTGTTCAGTTTGGATGACCTACTTGCTCATCCAACCTTTTTAGGTACATTAGCCTTTTCAAGCCCCCGCTTCTTTAGGCGCTCTAGCCTTTTTAGACCATTTNAAAAAAAAAAAAAAAAAAAAAAAAAAAAAAAAAAAAAAATAGTTAGATTGTATAGAATTTTAGTTAATTTTATAATATAAATAATTAATATTTTAATATAGTTTTTGTATTCAATATTGGGTAAATTAAACATGATATAATAAACTTATATTATCTAATCCTTTTTATACTTGTCTTGTTTATTTTTCTTTATCATATCTAATCCAATCATTTCAATTAAACGCTACCTAAAAGAACTAACATTCTTCACTTTGTGTATTGTGGAATATATGTGATAATGAGATAATGTCTCATCTTTATTTCCCTTTCCTTAATTCATATTATTAACCTCATAAAATCTATTTCATCATTTGCACCAAACATATTTCTTCTATCAGAGATAAAAGCCCCTTTATTCCTAAAGCCTTAAATATATAAACATGTATACCTAAACTTTAACCATAGATCAACAAGTAACAATATGTTGTTAGCTTTTTCCTAACAAGGTATTCCTATATTTATTGTTGAATAATATGATATATAGAGTACAATGATGAGAACACCATTTATCTCATAAGATTTATGGATATTGTTGACAACAGTCATAAAACCGCTATTACTAGTATAGAGGTAAAAGCAATATATACTGCACCTCCAAGAAAAGAATATCGAGAAAATACAATGAAAAGACGCAAAACCATTATCTTTCATATAATATGGAGTTGGCTAATCAATTATTCTAGGGATTTTATATGCAACTACATCACATGATGCTTAGGAAATTTTGAAGAGGTAATTTAGAGGTCATGATAAAGTAATTTCAATCAAACTCCAAAACCTTTAAAAAAAAAAGTTTAATAATTTATTTATGAAGGATAATGAGGAGATATGAGAATTCTTCTCTAAAGTTTCTGTTATCATCAATCAAATTAGATGATATAAAGATGCGGTTCATGATAAGGGAATTGTAGAAAAAGTTTTCAAAAGTTTGCTTGAAAATATGGGATCATTAGAGGCCTATGAAAAACATATGAGCAGATTCTCTAATCAAAATTTGGAGTAAACCTTCCATTTAAGGATTAATTTAAATGGGTAATGCAGCTGATAAGATAAAGATGAAAATTATGAAGGTAACTCTTTTAGTTTTGCTCGTGGATATGATAGATATGAAAAATCTCAAGGCTATAGTAGAGGAAGAGAACCCCATTTAAGGAATAATAGGTCTTAATGTTGAGTATGCAAGAAATTAAGGTGCGATACCAAGAACTGTCATTTTTTGATGTAAAATGTAGAAATCTTGATCATTTAGAAGACATAATTACTATGAAGATCATGTAACGCTCCAAAATCAGAGGACATAACCCGTTACATATCCTTGTCAATTAGGAACACCTTAAGGCTCTAAAACCAATCACAGTCTTTTTAATAACTTGTAACAATCGCTTATCAAATATAAACTGCAATTCTCTAAGTACATTAATTCAAATGACTCACAGGCAAGTCGCTTCAACTATAAATATGCTTAATAATTAGATCTTGATCTTTTACAACATACAAAACTAAACTATCTCTCTTTCTCAACCTGATAGTAGCAATTTCCATACTTATTGCAAACTTATCAAGTCAACTTATAGCTGTAAAAATAAAGGAATGAGCCGAAGCCTAGTACAGGTACACAAACACACACAAATACTAAACCCAAAACATTCACACGCATGTAATTCAATGATAATAGAATATAAGCAACAATAATTTAATTATCTTTAATTTAGGTAAGAAATCAACCAAGGGGTACTCATAACTCTGACACACTATGATTTTGTTCACATACATAGGTTGATATAATATAAGTGTTCCTTTAAGTCATTTACGCTTAGAGTCTAAAGTCTAAAGTCTAGAGTCTAAAGACTAGAAACCAGAAACCTAAAATTGTAGCTATGTCATCTCAAATATGAGTTCACTAGGGAAACCTCATATATGATCGACGATTGCTCTTCTAGGGAACTATTACTATGAACTCCTAGAGAGAGTGGATCAAGCACAACCAACAAACCATTCTTTTAAGTTGAATATAGATTAGTCTAGTTAGATTTTTCTAACCTAACAAGTACAACCATATAAACAAGTACCACGTGCTTGGAATCGCTCTACAATAGTTTCAAGAACTCCAACTCACAAATCCCGAATCAACAACTTAGACCTCAACAATGAATTCGACAACTACGATGAATCTATTTGAAAAATAAGTATATATGCTAACCCTTAGGAACTCGATAACTAGGTTTTACTTAGAAGTTACTTATGAACTTATTTATCTATTACTTGGTAATACCTTAACTTATCACTTTAAAGGTTTCAAATCAAATTATAAATCAAGAATGGAAATTGGAGATAATATAAATACATGATACGATAAAACAAATAGTTGACATATTTATATAATATTATTTAATTACTCAAATTGAAAGATTACAATATATATGTATATATATATATAAGGAAAAAGAAAATATAAGGTAAATACATAATAAGGATGTTAAAATAAATAGTTTTACTAATCAGTATATTAAAAGAATATGTGTTTAATCTGACAATACTAAAGCTCATAGAAATATGTAAAGAAAGATATATTAATAATAGGAATCCAAATTATATATACTATACGATTAATATCATATTCTACATAATCATAATAACAAACGAGATAGGAATATAATAATAATAATATCATCAATAATAAAAAAAATCTTAGGTTGTAATCATCATAAAATGGAATTATCATAATCAAATCAATACCTGAAATCATACATATATGATACGAGTATTACTATAACTCCATACCCAACTAGAAAATAAAGACTCAACTCTAAGTACAACAGGAAATAGAAACCTAACCCCATACATGACCATATACCTATTACTCTGACATTTGACATAATTTATAACAGCAACTTTCATGCAAAATAATATCATATAATATGACAAATAAATAAATTTATAGTAGGAATCAATTATTAACAAAATAACTATTTTTCATAATAATAACGGAAAAGTAAAAATAATATACTAC
Source organism: Lumnitzera littorea (assembly GCA_024138015.1). Lineage (NCBI taxonomy): Eukaryota > Viridiplantae > Streptophyta > Magnoliopsida > Myrtales > Combretaceae > Lumnitzera > Lumnitzera littorea. The sequence continues at coordinate 7,450,747 of JAMXBB010000004.1, forward strand.
ATTTACGATACCGAAAAAGGAAATCGAATTGACTCGCAAAATAAAGCAAAGATAGAAACATCGAATAGACACAAATCGATATTGAATATGAACTTATTAGAAATAAAAATACAAAAAATATATTTCATATAATAATATACCTAAATAATTAACAAATACTAAATTACCAGAGTGGCTCGAAATGCGTGGGAGAGGGAACAAAAACAAAATCGAGTGAGAGAAAAGCTGAGAGCTTAGATAGAAAATGTAGCGAGTAGCTTGGAAAATTTTAAGGGGTCCGTATGTTGGGATTAATTTGGGTGGTAAGGGGTAGGTTGAAAAAGATAGACGAAAGAAGCGAAAGGGAATTAAGGATTAGGGTAGGGTCTAGCGTCAAGTGAGAGAGAAAGGGAATTGAAATGGAAAAATGGAGTGGGGCTGGCCTAAGATGAGAGAGACAGAGGGGATGTGAGTGAGAGAAAAGGGTAGGGATGATGAAACGATGAAGAGAGATAGCGAGAGAGAAAAAAAGTGAAGAGAGTGAGAGAGGATTTTGGTGAAAGAAAAGAAAAATGGTCGAAATAGAAAAAGAAGAAAAGGATTGTGGCAAAAAATTGTAAGCTAAAGTTTATGGTAGGTTTACATTATTCTAGAGTATTCTAAAATATATGATGTGTCTATATTTAAAATAGAAAAATAAAGTATTAATTGTCACGCCCTATAAAAGTGAAGTGATAATAGTCCCGTTATGTAAGCCATTCTAAGATAAAAACTGTCTTCACAGCCGTTATCTTAGACCTAGTTCACACTAGGCGTACTCGACTCTACCCCTTTAAAGCGTCCAATTCGATACCTATTTGATATAAACCTGTAAAGTAATCTTTTGAAATAATTTGTAATAGTAAACTTATAATTTAACCTTATAAAAGAGTAGTAATAAATCCCGCAGGTACTTATCATTTCACATACAGACCAAAATATTCAAAACTACCAAGCTCTTTGAAGAGTCTTGTGTAGTTTTCTTTAAAAAATAAAAAGTTATAAGGGCAATAACTGGCCATGTCATGTTGTATCTCTCTCCCCATCCCAGTTTACTAGGGTTCAGGTGTTGGGTAGGCATTTGTAAGCCATTTGGAACTTGTAAAACAAACTACAGGGGAATGAGTGACAACTTGCTTAGTAAATAAGGTGGAGACAAAAGTATGCACTCAGCACATCACAAGTAAGGTTTTCAACTAAGTTGGTTAGATGCAATGTATGCATAAACAAATGCCATCGCATGATATTATTCGATCCGTTGTGAGATTAGAGAAATTACACCCACTCTAATTCAGGTTGAGGAGATTGACGTCACATACTCATGGATCGAAACCAAACCAGGGCTTGTGTAATGGAGAACATATTGTGAACCGTGACTAAGAACAGACAAGGATGATCACTAGATGAGTTCAAGCTTGCAGAAAGCTCGAAAAGGGTTAATGGGGAAAGGTATAAAAGGAAGCAAAAATAACGAATGAAACAGTAAGCAAAAACCCACGAACAACTTTAGAGGATATGACGCACTAATGGAACTTTCGAGAACTTACAGCACAATTCGATATGATGCACGAATTGGTCCAATGAGGTTACTTGCCACCTAACCTTGCTTAAAGGGAAAGGATAAAAATGATGCCAAAAGTAAACGACAATGCTTACGCAAGGAAGAAAGTACTCAAAAGTATATTGAAGATAATCTAATCTTTTATAGCTACAAGTATAAGGGTATTTATATCCATAAGTTAGGACAACTTGCCTAAAAGGGAAAAGACAAAAAGGATATTTCCTAAAGAAGCAAATGTACATAATACAAAAGGATAAAAATGAATATACAAGGAAAACAATAATTGGTGCTACAAATTCTACATATGATATTGTACACATGACGATACTGCATTGGCAAGGTTGTTAAGAGATGTAGACAAAAAGTACGGACATATGGGTTTGTCCAAGTAAGGATAGCTTAGTCAGTCTAGACTTTCTCTCTCAACTTCTCGGTAAGGAAGATATTAAATAATTGGTTGGCTCGATTCTATAGAATAATCATCAACTCGGCATACTACAGAAAAATAAGCAGTCATATTGCATGGCATTAAAGGTAACTCGACAAGGAAGTACTTGGCCTCGATAAAGGTTAGTTGGAATAGAAGGATTTGTTGTACCAGCTCTTTTAGTCTTCGGGTGTGGCTGTAGGTTAGAGGTCCAGTAGCCTGATTCCCATCATTCCCTCCGAGTTGTTTTAGATTTGGGATCAAATTCGAATAGTGTTCACTCAGTTCTCCATTAAGGTCGTATGGACTGAGGTCGGCAATGTTGAAGGCGTTAGAAAACCCATAGTCCTCAAGTAATTACAACTTATAGGTATTGTTACTGATTTTCTAGAGGATTCTAAAAGGTCTTTCCACTCTTGTAGATAATTTGTTCTTTCTCTTGTTTGGGAACCGTTCCTTGCTGAGATGTAGCTGAGATGTAGCTATACTAGGTCTCTCAACTGAAATTGTTTGGCCGACCTACCATTAGTTTTTTCTCGCATTCTTTTGGTAACTTAGTCGATGTGCCGAGTGACCTTATCATATATGTGCTAAAGAGATTGTGCTCTAGCTGAGGTGTCAGGGTCCACTTGCACGAGTGTTGGTATAGGGGCAACTCGAGATTGAATTCATAAGCCACTTCGAAGGGAGTCTGCTTAGTAGTATCATGTATGGTTTGGTTATAGGCGAACTCGACCACTCGCAGACAGACGTCCTAATTAGCCAAGTTCTTACTTACTGCAGCTTAGAGTAGTAACCCTAAAGTACAATTAATTACCTTTGTTTGGCCGTCAGTTTGAAAGCGACATGAGATACTGAAGAGTAATTTAGTCCCCAGTCGATGCCACAGGGTTCTCTAGAAATGGCTTAAGAACTTTGGGTTTTTGTCAGAGACTACACTTCTCGACACGCTATGTATTTGCACAATCTCCTGCAACAAAAGAGAAGCAATAATCGAAGTGTTGTTAGTCTTGGTGCAGGGCATGAAGTGTACCATCTTACTGAACCGATCCATGATAACCATTACAAAATCTTTACCTTTGGTAATTTGCGGTAGTCCGAGAACAAAGTCCATGCTTATTTCAGTCCATGGCTTCGTCGGAATAGGTAGGGGCATTGCTTTTACTTGCTCAGCTTGACTCTTGGCCTTTTTGCATATGACACAGTTTCAATAACTCGATGCACATCTCTCCGTATTCTCGGCCAAAAGAATCAGCCATTCAATATTTCATAGGTCCTCCTCTCCCCAAAGTGTTCGAAGAGTCCTCTGCTATGGGCTTCCCTAATTAATAATTTTCGTAGAGAACACTTCAACATGTACAGTTTCCTTCCTTAGAACAAGTAACCATCTTCCACATAATACTCCTCTACTATCCTCCCATTCACGCATCGTGAAATTATAGGTCCAAAGTGTAGATCCTCGGGGTACCGTTCTTTGATACTCGTAAACCCAAATAGCCCGGTCTGTAATTCTGATAAAAGCGCATGTCTCTTCGAAAGAGCATTTGCAACTACATTGCTCTTTCCCTGCTTGTACTTAATTATAAAATTGAATCCTTCAAGGAATAAAACCTATCTCTCCTGTCGCTTTGACAACTTAGTCTGACTTTGGAGGTACCTCAGCGATTCATGGTCAGTATATATGATAAATTCTCTTGACAATAAATAATGCTGCCATACTTATATTGCTCGGATCAATGCCAAAAGTTTTTTGTTATACATAAAGTAGTTCAGCTACGGTCCTCGGAGCTTCTCCCTGTGGAAGGCAATTGGCTAACCTTCTTACATCAGGACAACGCCTATTCTAATGCTTGATGTATCACATTTCAACTCAAAAATTTTGTCGAAGTCAGGTAGTACTAATACTAGGGCGAAGGTCAACCTTTCTTTTATCTTGGTAAAGCTCTTCTCCTCCCTTTTTGCACATCGAAAATCGGTGTTTTTCTTTGTTAATTAAATAAGTGGTGTAGCGAGAGTGTTGAAATTCTTGATGAATCTTCTATAAAACTAAGCCAGTCCATAAAAACTTCTCATGTTGGCATAAGTAATAAGAATTGGCTAATCGACAATTGCTCGGATCTTCTCATCATCGACTCGTAAGCCTCCTTCATTGACTACATAGCCCAAGAATACCACTTCCTCATAGCAAAAGCAACATTTCTTTAGATTGTCGAATAGTGTCTCGACACGAAGGATATTTAGGACGGCTTTAAGATATTCATAGTGACTCAGCATGTCGGTACTGTAGAGTAGGATGTCGTCAAAATATACCACAACACATTTCCTTATGGGATGTCTCAGCATATGATTCATAAGTCTTATGAAAGTGCTCAGAGCATTCGACAAGCCGAAGGGCATGACCATTTACTTATAAAGTCCATGTCGAGTCTTGAATGCAATCTTCCACTCGTATCCCGATCTTATGCGGATTTGATGGTAGCCAGATTTAAGATTAATCTTATTGAAAATCTTGGCTCCACTCAATTCATCTAACATGTCTTCTACCCTCTGGATCGGATACCTATATTTGATTGTAATTTTGTTTATAGCTCAGCTGTCAACATACTTTCGCTAGGTTCCATCCTTCTTCGACACTAGAAGTGTAGGCACGACACAAGGGTTGAGACTCTTTCTTACATAGCCTCTCTCTAATAGCTCATTAACTTAACATTAGAGCTTAGAAGCCTACTCGAGATCCATTCAATAAGCTGGCTTATTCGGCAATGCGGCGTCGGGTATTAAGTCAATGTAATGCTCTATGTCTCGAGTTGGAGGCAACCCCTTAGGCAACTGTTCTAGGAAAAATTGGCATATTCATCTAGTAGCTCCTTGATTTTTTGGGGAAGCTCATCCCGCTCCTTCATTTCCAATAATCGCTTAACTAACAATAGAGTCGGCTCGTTAGCATTGATGGCCTCTTGGAGCTCGCCTCTATTCATTACTAGAGCTTTCTTCAATCCGTAAGTGAGTTTTGTCTATAACTTATGAACTTCTCTCGGTGGCATTGGATTCAGCATGATCTTCTGGTCATCTTTCTTAAACATATACATGTTTCTATAGCCGTCATGTATAACTCTTCTGTTAAACAACCACAGCCTACCTAGCAATACGTAGGAAGTACACATAAGCAGCATGTCACAGAGGATCTGGTCAGAGTAATTCTCTATAGTGATCAATAGCAGTATTTGCTGAGTAACATGTAATGCTTTTTTCTCACTCAACTAGTGCAACTTGTATGGCCTGGGATGTGCAATAGTCGGTAGCTTCAGTTTTGAAACAAGGTCAGCCAATGCTACATTAGTATAACTTTCACAATCCACAATGAGGGCACACATTTGATCATTCACCTTATAGGTGGTATAAAATAAATTCTTTCTTTACTCCTCCTCCCGTGAGGGTTCTACTCTCATAGTCTACCGAATAACCATGAGTAACTGGTCTAAGTCCTTGGGAAACACGTTATCCTTAATCAGTTCTCTCTTGGCATTTTCTTTCTTAGCAGGAACCTCCTCCTCTTCGGGTTCCTCATCCGTACTCTCTACTTTTAACTCCGGGATGTCTCCCTTAATGACCATTGTCCTTCGGTTTAGGCACTGATTAGCCATATGTCTGAACCCTTGACACTTGAAGTACTTAATTTTGCTGGTTTTCCTACTAGACCTTTACACCTTCTTATACGTTCGGGTCGGCCTTTCTGCTCGACTCTTACATATATCTTTCTGCTCAGCTCTATACTCGACTGAGCTTGGTGACTTGTTTGTCCAGGTCGGCTAGTCGGCATTCTAGTAGTTACTCAGCTCCTTTTTTATCTCTTTACTCATTGGGCAATCCTAACAGCTTCATCCATTGCGTCAAATCTTTGGAGCTCCACAATATCTCGAATGTCTCTTCTCAATCCAGTAACAAATCTTAAGACTGTTCGAGCTGGTGGTTCCTCTATTTTGCAACGTATCATAAGCATTTGAAAGTCTTAAACATACTCATCAATAATTCGACCTCCTTGCTTCAACTTTTAAAGCCAATTGAAAGTATCGTAAAGGTATGTTTCTGATACGAATTTGTTTTCGAGTACTCTCTTTATCTTGAGCTAAGTGTTAATCTCTTGGTACCCCTCTTGTCTTCTCCTGACCTGAAAATTCTTCCACCACATGACGGCATATTCGGAGAATTCAATAGCAATAGTTCTTACCTTCTTACAATCTTCATATTGATAATAATCAAACATACACTCCACTTTCTCTTCCCACTCTAAATACTCATCAGCATTCTCAGATCCATTGAAATTCAGAGTCCAAAGCTTCACATGGTCAGATGCTCTGGAGACTTATACACGCTCCTTTTGAAAATACTCTTCTTCCTCTTCATCAATCTCTCTCAGGTCTATTCTTCGCCTTACTCGTCCTCTAACTCCTCCACCTCAAATTGGTCGAGTTGGGTTTTGACCTCTAATAGGTTGAGTAGCTTGTGGAGTGTTATGTGTGGCCTCAGTAGGTCGGTAAGACAGCACATGAACAGCTCATGTTAGATCTACTAAGAGGTTAGCTACCTCATCAAATCTCTCGTCAGTGCTTCTGGGAGTTTCCTGAGATTGTTGTCCATGGTGGACAACTCTACGGTCATCACCAACACTAACATTCATACTTGGGTTTATCATTTTTCCTCACAGATTCAAAACTCAAACAACACTTTAAGAAGGTAACAATAAACAAGACAACAGACAATTTAACATAATAATGTACTTGGTTTCACATACACAGAATAGAGTATAACAAAACTTCAAAAGGAACTACTACAATTCATACAAAATCTCCGTTCTGATACCAAGATGTTGTGAACCGTAACCAAGAACGGACAAGGTCGGTCGTTGAATGAGTCCAAGCTTGTAGAAAGCTCGTAAAGAGTTAATAGGGAAAGGTACAAAAGGGGGCAAAAAATAACAAATGAAACAGTAAGCAAAAACCCATGAACAGTTTCAGAGGATATGACACATAAATAGAACTTCCGATGACTCATGATACAATTCGATATGACGTACGAATTAGTCCAATGAGGTTATCACTACCTAACCTTACTTAAAGGAAAGGATAAGAGTGATGCTGAGAGTAAACAACAGTGTTTATGCAAGAAAGAAAGTACCTAAAAGTGTATTGAAGATAATCTGATCTTTTACAGCTACAAGTATAAGGGTATTTATACTCATAAGTTAAGACAACTTGCCCAAAAAGGAAAAGACAAAAAGGATATTTTCTGAAGAAGCAAATGTACATAATATAAAAGGGTAAAAATGAATATACAAGGAAAATAATAATTAGTACTACAGATTTTACACATGGTACTATACACGTGGCGATACTGCATTGGCAAGGTTATTAGGAGATGCGGATAAAAAGTACAGACAGATGGGTTTGTCCGAGTAGGGATGGCTTGGTCAGTCTGGATTCTCTCTCTCGACTTCTTGGTAAGGAAGATACCTAGTAATTGGTCCGCTCAACACTAGAGAGTAATCATTAACTTGGCATACTATAAAAAAATGGGTAGTCATATAGCTCGGCAGGGAAGTACTCGGTTTCGGCAAGGGTTAGTTAGAACAGGAAGATTTATTGTGCTAGCCCTTCTAGTCCTCAGGCTTTATTGCGGGTTAGAGGTCCAGTAGCCCAATTCCTATCAAAACACCCTCCTTCTGTGACCACCTTTGAATCACGACTCCTAACTTTGCCGTGACCTCCTCTTCTATCACTTAGTTCAGTTAAGTATAGGGAAAGGACCATTTCAAATATTCTCATTGAAGGGAGTCCGTGTTTAGCTCGTGAATCCTAGTCGTTACCCTAGTGTGTTGCGATACATATTAGATTAGATGTTAAGCTAAGTTTGAGTTAGTTCATCTTTTCAAGGTGATCAACTAAGCTTAAACAATTCAAGCATAATAATATTCACAGAACAACTATATCATAGAGCATAGCTTTCATCATAGCAAATCGAAACCCAACTATAAACGCTGCATATACACAAACAGCTAACTATAATCACAAAACAATACATACCAAAGTCCTTAAATATTCTAAAATAATATCTCAAAATGTTATGAAGCATTAATTCCACTTACCTGTTTAGATGCTTGCTACGGAAGACTCGGGTAATCGATAATCTTATCACTGGGGAATCTTATATACATAAAACCTAAATTTGGTTTTTGTAATAGTTACGAAAATATTAGTGTTTGATCTAAAATGGTTAGATCTAAAATGGTTATATATATATATACATATATATATATAAATATATTATCACAATAATATATAGTTTTGTTATCATATATATATATTCAGTTAAATTATTAATTATTGATAATATATATGATTTATACTATTACATATTATATATCGTTTCGATCGTATCGAAATGTAACATACTTTTAATTGATTTAATTACATTTCAATTTTGTTAGGGTTTTCGTAATATGTATATTCTAGAATATTATTGAGTTATAAGTTATATTACCTAAGATTGTCTGATTTTAATAAAATTAGTGTCGTTGGGTTCGTACAAACCTAATGACATGTGTTACCGGTCTTATTTTTATAGATGACTTTTAACGGGTAATTCGAGCTTTTAATATAATTATACATATCTATATAAATATTATAATATTATATATTTTAGGTTATTAAATTGTATTTTACCTAATTTGTCAATATATCTGTATAATATAGGTATTATCTAACTCTAATACATATATCACATATTTCGGTTATTAAAATATCATTAAACATATTAAAAATATAATTTTTATCCAATCTAACCAGTACACATATAAATAGTTTTTATTTAACTATTTATCATATTTTAACCTATTATTACTAAAAATGAGTCCTAGTTTATAATTTGAGCTATTTTACTATGTAAATTTGTAATAAATAACTTGAATTACCAAATAATTTCTCGAAAATTTCTATAGACTCCTAAAAATATGAAGAACTTAACTAGTACTTGGTTTTAGGTTTTCAATTTATCGCCTATATATTCGTATTTATGATCTTATTTCTAAATTATCCTAAATTACCCAATTATGATACTTTTTACACCAAATTCATTTCAACCTATCCCAACATTATTATTATTATTCACTAGAAATCAGTACATGTCTATTTCATCATTTAATTTCATAATTTCCTATTTATTTCATAATTTTAGCCTATTTTTAGACTATTTTTAGGTCAAAAATACAATAAATATTAAAAATATTTAAATAAAAAATTAGGCTACATAGAAATTACATATATATCATAAACGTCATGTATACAAATTTTGAGCTAAAAATTATATCATTTAGTGTATTTATTTTGAATTTCAATCATATAACAAGACTAACAATAGAATCCTCTATCCTAAAATTTCCCCAACCAATTTAGAAATCAAAGTCCCCTACAACAAGAACAAGTTACTTGATTTATCGCCTCTTATAACAATTATATCACTAGTGGTAAACCTTGGTATGGCTGGAGCCACTCCAAATCCGTTGGTTCCAAGTTGCTGTAGTTGGAACTTGGAACTATAACCAGCCTTGAGGAGTCCATTCAACTTGCAGTTTTAAGAAACCATGGCCCATCTCATTTTTTTTTTCCATAATTTTTCCTTATTCTTGTGATATTTTATTTCCATAATTTCTCATCCTCCTCTCCCCCCACCACCACCCCCCACCTCCCCTCTTCTTCCGTATCTCCATCATCTCTCACGTCTGGTCTACTGCATATTGCAGTATTGGAATTACATGCAACAATGGCTTTACATTTGACATGACAATTCACATAAGACCTTTTCGGCCGATTTCATTTGCTTTTTTCTTATTTTATTTTTACAGGTCCAGACCCGGTTAACCCGCCGGATTGGATCCTTACCCCACCATGCACCCGCCTAACTCACAAGTCCAACATACAATTCTAAATTATATGGTCGGTTTCTCTTATGACTCTAAAACTGATGGTTTAGTTTTGGGACAAGTCATGGTTCTGATCTGCCTCGCGGTTAAATTTAGTTGGGAAAAATCTCCAATTGATAGATCTTACTATATTCTAGTAATTGGTAATATCCTACGTAGAAAAGGAGAAAAACTTATCGGGATATCTTAACAAGTCAATCATCGTATATTCTGATTTGGTTCTCACTTATATTAGCAATTCTCAACCTTTGTCCATTATATAAAATTACTTTTGCATAGGCTCATAGGCCTAGAAATAATCTTGTTTGCAACACATGCGGAACATACTACTACAGGCCACCCAATCTTAAGAGATACTTGATCACACAAGGGTTGGGATGAAATCGAAAAGGATTTACTTTTCTCTTTGTACAATGCACCCAATCCCAATGCCTACAGTATGCTGCTGCTAGTGATGTGAGAAAATAATAATAATAATAATATCAAAAGTTAGTTTATAATTGTTACGTAAGAAAAACTTTCTTTGATGAAGTTTTATATATACTAAACTAACTCAGCGTTAAAGGCATGTTTAATTTTTCTATTGTTACTAGCAGTAAATTGAATTCTTGTGCCATTAATTATTGTGGATTGAAAAGAATATTTTTGTCACGTGGAAATAGCTCATATTTCCAATGAAATTCAATTTTATGCTTTCTAATTTTGCTATCGTTTTTAATTTTGTGTTGGCTGAACCGACGGGGACACAACGGGTCGATACCCACCCCTACGGGCTAGTATGGATTATGGACCCAACGAGACAAGTTGTGAACTTCTGGTTAGGACACGGGTCCAACCCGACTTGGCTTAATTACAAGTCTATTTTGTCTCGTTATAGATTAACAAATCTGAGTTAAATGGGATGCACCCAAATCTAACCAGGACCTAGTTGAGTCATTGCTACGTGCTATAGGGTTTTGATTTTTCTTTTGGAGCTTTTTTCCTTTTCTTTTTTCTTTTTTTAAATAATTTCAGCATTTTCAATTATGAAATATGTTCAAGAATATTATTTCATTTAGATTAACAAACCGTTAAAATTATAGCATAAATATGCAAAATGACTAGAGATAAAAATATAAATTTAAAAAAAGAAATTTGTGCGCTTTTTATTTGTTTTTACCTACCATCGCTAATGTCGAGGCTATTATAACGTGGTGATATCGCCTCTAATTTTTAATCTCAATGGACTTGAGTTCCAATTCTTCCTTTTCAAAGTTGTAACTTAGATAATAATAATAATAATAATAAAAATACCATTGTCTATATAGAAATGTATTGACTTAGTTGACTTATAATTTCAGCTTTTCCGAATCCAGCCAACTTTAGGAAACATCCATTATCTTCACATGCATGACATGCCCACGATGACGTTCTATCATCTATTATAATTTATGACAAGTAGGATGTGAAGTTTTTCTTTTAATATTTGTCCCCACTTTATAGACCAAAGATTGTACTATTGGATTAATGACCTCAACGGCACAACCAATTTGTTTCAGTATTTATAGAATAATTAATCAGACCTAAATGGGACGTAACTAAACAGAAACACAAGCAGCTAGTTATTATATATATACACACAAACACACACCCCGTGTATTCATCATCCTTCAAAACATATATTTTCCTATCTATCTATCTATATATATATATAGAGAGAGAGAGAGAGAGAGAGAGATTCATCACATACCCAGAGAAACACAGACACAGTGAGGGAATGGCAAAAGGGATGGTACAACGTATTAGAGCTTATTCTTCATTGCGTAGGTGGCGATTCATAGTTGTCCCTCTCTATACGCTGTAAGTTTCTTCCTAATCAAACATAGACCTCTTCAATGAAGTTAAATCACCTTTTTTTCTGCCTTATGAATCTTGTCGTTTCTGTATATAAAGGATATCGTTTTCCTGGTTCTATGACTCTGCAGTACTTAATATACCACATCAACAACATGCAACAGAGTTATATATTTTATTCATACCACTTTTAGTAACATTAATCTCCCCTTTAAACTAGTATATATTTTCTTTGGCTAAAGAAAATTAATAAATTCTAACTATTTTATATTTTCATTGTCTATTTCAGTCATATATCTTCATTGTCTATTTCAGCTTAGACGAAAATGTTTTTGTCATCTTTTTGGGTGAAGAAGTTAACTCTAAACTAGCTCAATTATAAGTTTTCTAAATCTATATAATACTGTATAAGATATAGTATATGAAGATATTATTTTGTACAGTCCATATTATGAGTTGAAGAAGTAAAAAGTTTACTATAGTGTGTTATAATACATAATTTATAATGGTGATAGTAGATAAAATTGAAAAATACATGTTTTAGTACAACTTATGTGAATAAGCATACACAGTGTACAACATATAAGCAATTGGGGCTTATATAAAGCAATCTAACTTATAATATGTGGGAAATCCGATGGTGCCCATACATCTTGTTATGGATCTGATTTGAATCTCTTATCTCCCTTACTTGTAATACAGTTGAAGGGAAAAAAAAAAAAGTCGAATCCTAGGCTTCATTATCCACTGCCACCGTTGTTTGGGTGCAAAGAGGATGTTTCTTGGTGGTGGGCTGACCATCCCCTGATTTTGGAATCTCCAAAGAACTGGCTGGGCCTTTACCAACAAATTTCTTGTTTTATTTTTTAAAATAATATTTGTTATTTTTTTTTTACTTAAAGTTATTAAATAAGGACCCAATGTAAAATATGTTATATTTGGAGGACCATGACAACGTAAATTAGAAACAAAATTTTGCCAAATATATGTCTAACATATATATATATATATATATATATATATATGTTTCATATTTATGTGGCCTATTATTATTATTATTTATTGGTCAACTTCATCAACTTTTGTCTTAACAGCATCCTCTTCATATGTTTAATTTGCAGGCTTCGATTCGCAACTTGCTGCTTTTGCTGCGGCACTTGCAATCCTTTTCGACTGTTGTTCTAGGCTAAAAGGCTCCAGCCTGCTCTCAAATTTGAAGAACTTATGATTTCGATTGTTTTTAAGAACTACTAGATGTAATTGAAGTCGTGAAAAAGCCTAGACATATGAAAAAAAAGCTTCAATAATGCTAATACTTTGTGAATTTATAAGTAGAATATAAATGCCAATAAAATTTTGATATGTGGTGGTGAAAAATTATATTTTTTAACTTATATTAAAATTTTATTAGTATTTATATGTCATTTTTCAATTCATATAATGCATTAATATTATTGTACACTAGTTGAACGTGTTTTCTCTTATCATATCACATTGGGAATTACATGTTAAATAAATTGATTTCTTTTCATAATTATCGTACATGATACATATCATTTTACTTACTACAAATTTAACATGGTAAGATGCGCAATTCGATGAAAAATAATGTTCCAAGTTTCTTGTAACTTAGAACGGAGGTGTTTGGACATTTAGAAAAATGATCGTATGGATAAAAAGTTGACTGCTTATTATACTTAAAATGCACTTTTCATGTTATTTATCAGGGTCCTATTAATTGGTGGTTCTAAACAAAACTGAGTTTAAAAGTAAAACAAATAAAACAAATATATCAAATGATAAGAAGTTTCATCATATTCATCACATACGGATATTGGTATACAGTGACTAGACTATGAAGTCTTGACAAAAGTTTCTTGAATTGACTTTGTGATGAGTATCTCTAGGGAATGCATTAACATTTTCATATTTATACTTATATTACATTTCAATTGTTGAAAATGTGGAAATAATGGCCACATATCATAAAGTGCCTCGTAAAATAATAAGAATATTATCAAATGACTTGTAAATATAAGGGAAAAAAGATTTCTTAACAAAAGATATTGGCAAATTGTTTTATGTATATGTGTGTATATATATTTACAAGACATTTTATGATTAGTATATTGAAAATTGTACTCTTTTATAATAAGTAGGCCAATAAATTTTCTATGACACCTGCTAATAAAATTTAAATAAATTTTTTTTGAAGGGATTGAAGGGGTCCATCCATAGAAATATATATATATATATATATATATATATCACGTAGAGCACAAAAACAAACAAATTTGATCTAGGATTCAATCTCAATAATGTGATATATGTATTTGATAGGGGCCACTTTAAGCATTACTTAACATTATTTAAAAAGAAAACACCAACGACAACATGATCGAAAGATCCTAAAAACTAAAATAGAAATGGGGCAATTATGTAATTTTGACATCTAACTTTCCTTGTAAATAAATTGTTGACCTAGTTCTTATTTGGATTCTCTAAAGTTATTTCCAAAGTTTCCTAAAATTACTCTCTTAATATGCTGTCATGTGTAATCAATTATTAAAATTATAATAATAAAGAAGATGATATTATCCTAATGACATAAGATATTTCAAAAATTTATACAATCTTAACTGTTGATCTTGTAATTTTATCAAAAATACTTTACACGATCCATTTCAAGGTCTTTATCATTTGAAAACCCTAGAAGCTAGTCCTCTCTCTCACTACTCCATAATAAGTTGTCTAACAAGAATTCTGGTATTTAATTTCAATGAATTCGGGAGTGTGTTATGAAGGATGAATTTTAGTAGTATGATTACAGAATGGTTAGATATTGTTTTCGTGTGAGAATCGTTGAAATATATAAGAGAATTGTTGTTGCATTGCTATTGACTTGTCTTTGGCATTATCGGGGAGGAAAGTTCGTAAAATATTACAGTGGTCATTAGAAGGAACCATAGTTGTTGCAGCTTTTTGTTGGTTATCTTCGTTGTGAGGTGAGATACCAAAATGGGACACACTATACGTAAGTCGTTTAAGACAACTTAAAAATATAGGCACTTTTTGGTAAAATTACCAAAAAAATAAATAGTACCAAAAAGTGTAAAAAAACTTGACAGGGTAAAAATTGATAGGTATCATTTAGATATTACCAAAAAATAAACGGTTCTACCTAAAAAGTGCATGCAAAAAGACAAGTTAAATTTTTAGTAAGACTTAAACATAAGTCTAGGGATGTAAATAGGGTAAATTTGGGATCGGTCATAGTTCATGTCTAAAAGGCCTTATCAACACTTACTCAACACCAACCCTTCCACCTGGTGATTTCATTAGCGTAGTGAAGGCAAGGAGAAGGGAAAGATAAGGTTCTTAGGTGTGTAGTCAATCTAATTTGGAGGTGTCCATGCTAATGCTGTTTTATCGACATGACAATGACAAAGGTCCAAGCTAACGAAAGGTTGAGGTGAAGATGTTCGAGATGGCGAAAGGCCGAGGCAAAAATGTTCGGATAGACAATGGGCCTAGCAAGTGTGACATATCTGAACATATTGCCTTTAGGGTAGAGGCAAATGCGACGGTTTGGAAGTGGAATGTGGGAGGTCTAACCTCCTTAGTCATCAGAGTGTAAAAATAATTAGCCTTTTGTCAAGTCAAAGCAAAGCGTATGTATGCAAAGTTTGATGGGTGAACTGAGGTGAAGACTCTAAGGCTTGAGGTAAGCTCTTTGAGTTGAGGCGAGCATATGGCAGGTCATGTGTCTCAGGGTAGAGTTCAAGAGTAGAGGCATTGAGTAAATTGAATCAAATTGAGTTAATTAGTGCCTAAGTGGATACAATCTATTTAATCTGAGGCATAATGTTGAAGGAGTATCAAACGAGTCTTCTCATGAAAGTTGAAGGGGCATCGGGAAAACTCCTACGAAAGTAACTTTTCAAATTCTTACTTTATCGAGCCCATTTTCAGTGCATTTAACTTAATGAGACAGTTGTCCTATCATAGTAGATTTGCGTGTAGCTGCATGCATTTTGTCTTTCAAATGTAGCCGTCTAATCAAAACTGCCTCCACATGTTCACATCGCAACATTTCAAGGGATTCATGCTGGATTCATGCTTATATGAATCTTTATAACCATCGATAAACTTCCCAAAGTGTTCGGCTTATAAATACCTTAGTTGTTTAGAAAAAGCATCTTTTTGCAATTCTTTACTATAGATTTCACTCCTTCTTTTTGTTAATCTGCTTCAAAACTTTTTCTTACAAACTTTTCTTTAAAGTTCATTTCTTTTTGCTTCCTTGTCAGTCATGTTGACCAATACAAGTGAGATGCCATCAAATGTGTCAAAATATAACATAACCGACTTCAAGACTACGAGAGTGATCTTCCCCTTGAAGGAAAGGAAAAAATCATGTCATTAACACAACTTGACAATGCCACAAGAATGGTAGTGGAGGCATTGGATAAGGTCAGGTTGATCAATGCCATCTTAAAGGACCCTTATGTGTACGCTCCTTTGCTAGTAGCTACAAATTTGTTTGAGGTGCTTGGGATAGGCAAAGGTCTAAGCAACTGAGTTAGTAGAAGCAAGCCTATGCTCTTAGTTAGGTTTTGTGCAATTTTATAGTAGAGTCGATTTTAAGCTAGAAAGGATGGGTGCCAAGGAAGGAGGAAAGGGTGCCCTTATTGATAAGGAGGCGCTTCGCTGTATTTAAGAAGTGCTTGGAGTATTGCTTAGAGTATAGGTAGCGCTTCCCTCTAAGCGACTTTGAGGGGCTTTTCAACTTCCACTAGTGTAATCCACTGTAAATTCATCCTAATGGGTAGAGGGTGTTAAAGGCCTTCTAGGAGCTGTGCGAATACCTAGCGATAAGGGCCAACATCGGGCTTTTCAATCACTTCTACATATGGAAAAGCATAGGTGGGTGGCCATAACTCTAGCCTCATTTGGGGAAGAAACTGTTTTGTGGCCTTGCAGATTTTGTTAAAGGTTAGCAAGACAACTACTTGGTGGTGGAGTTACTAGAGGAGATAGACTTTTAGACAAGATGGATTGAACTTAGGCCTATAAGGAGCTTGGGCCCAATGATGTTGAAATCACAAGGGAGATTCAAGCCTTTATATCTTTCAGACACGGCAATGAAATAAACTCCATAGAAATGATGGAGAGATACTTTAAGTAATCGATCTCCGAGCTCTTCCTTGGCATGAAAAGGGCTATAGTGAAGAAATGAGCCAAAAGTAAATGTTCATTTTTTACAAACGACTTCATCTGTTGTGTTAATGCATAAAGTTGTTCTTTGTTTGAATATCTTTTTAAGAGGAATAGATGTTTTAAGGTGGGAGGGGGGAGGGGGGTGGTGGTGGTTGGGGGGGAGCAGATGAGGATTCTTTCTTGTCCGTGGAGTTGGTGAGTGATAGTGCTTCGTATTTTGTCTTTATTTTGTTTTCCTTTTCCTGACTACTTGCTTGATTCCTTATAAGCAAGAGACTAGTTTAGGAGATTCCCTGTCCTTTAGTGTATGAGTTGTTGAGGCATCGGTAGGCTAGGTCAAAGCCAGCTAGGAAGGCCTTCAACCCTAAGGGCAAGGCCTTACGGTTGAGGTTAGGGACTGGAGAGACCAAGAGGGTTAAATTGGGGGCTCTACCTCTCGGAATTCCTTTTGGTCCTTGAGCAAAGTTGTTGGCTGTCAAGCTTGTGAGTGTAACTCTTGTAAACCTCACGAATTTATCTATTTGAGTATAGAATTGAAATCTAGTATTATAGATAACTTTCTTAAGTTAATGGAGTCGATAAATTTAAAATGATTAAAATTTTAAACTCAAACATAATGCGAATGAAAAAAAACCCTTAAAAATCTTGATCGAAACTTTAATCATATACAAAAACCCTAAACCCTATATACGTGTAAATATCGACAATTAAATTTGAACTTGAACTTGATAAAAACTTTAAAACTATAAACTTAGACTTATAAAATGTGTAAATGTATCTTAAAAGTATTAAAACTCTAAAAGAATACAATTATCGACAAACACACGTAATTATGTAAAATTGTTAACAAATGAATAAAGATAATACCCAAATATTATAAATGTAATGGGTAACAATTTAATTAATAAAATTTATAAAATTATGAATATTATTTCATAATTAATATTAAGTCTATAATTTTATATTTAGAAAATTAACCTTCTGATTTATTTTATTTTATTTTTCTTTTTCCATTATTCCTTTTTCTTTTTCCTCTTCCTTCCTTATATTTTTCCTCTTCCCATGTTGCTCTTTTGGAATCAATTCGGCAACCCATGTGACCAATTAAAGTAATTTATGATTAAAGTAGATAAGGACACGACCTAATCAAATGCAATCACATCTTATTCCTTATCTTTCTTTATCTTTGATTTTCTTTTACTTTTGTCTTTTCTTCTCTCAATTGTGCTTGCTGGAAGTTCCAATTGTACTTGGTAATTTTTTTTTCCACTTCTTGGGAGCTAAAAACTCAAAAGGAGTATACACTTTAGCCATTTCCAAAACCGTGACCCTCCCTTATTTCTTGCTTAGTTTTCTTTTATTTATTTTCTTGTATTTTGATTCAACAAAGTGGAGAAGAAGAAGAAAAGCTTATGGATCAACAACTCTTCAAGTTATACAAGGAATAATTAAGTAGTATTTTAATGTATTTATTTTGTTACCTTATATGTACTCTTGTTATATATGTATGTATTTTGTTGAAATACATGTATATAGGGATTATGTAATATAATTGATTTTATTATTTCCTTTCTTTGTATCAAGGAATTTGTACATGTAATTAAAATTA
Organism: Lumnitzera littorea; assembly: GCA_024138015.1. Lineage (NCBI taxonomy): Eukaryota > Viridiplantae > Streptophyta > Magnoliopsida > Myrtales > Combretaceae > Lumnitzera > Lumnitzera littorea. Next base: position 7,469,390 of record JAMXBB010000004.1, read on the forward strand.
TATACATATTGTTCATTTTACTTCTTCTACATGTAAATATATATGTATTTATACAACTATATGCAAATATATAATAGGATCAAATACATATAAATATATGGTATAATTTTAAAATACATATGGTTGTACGTATATAGAGTGTATGATAATTATTTTCATTCTTCTTTATATATATGTATATACATATGTGTATGTGTTCCTATATATATATATATATATATATATATATTGAAGTATAGTGTATAATGATATACGTATAGTAGGTGTATAGGGTGAATTTACATATGTATTTATATATAAATAAGATAAAGAAAAAAAAGTGTATAAGTATATGTATAAGTAGAAAAATACATATATTAGTAGTATATTATGGTATAAGTACATGAATATACATAAATAGTATATATACAATATACTAAAATACTAAGTTACTAAATAAAGTAATATAATATGTATATATGTATTAATGCCATGAGGTTTAATAAAAGGAAGTAAATTAATTTATAAAATTTAATAAAATATAATAATAGATATATATATAAATATTAAGTAAATTTACAAAATAGGATAAATTGAAAAAAAATATGAAAATTCATAAAAATGATACGTAGAGCATTTATAAGCTACTACGTCATCATTCTAGATTTTAATTAAAATTCGTAATTATTAATAATAATATAATAAATAATTAATTAATTAAGAAAATATTAAAGTAAGAAGAAGTGAATTAAATAAGTATTTAACCTTAAAAATAGCAAAATAAGTAAATTGTTACAAAATAGACTTAAAAACAAGAAAATTATAAAAATATAAAATTTAAATATTTATTAAATCATAAATATATAAAAAAAAACTTAAAATAATAATTTATAATTATTTAAGTCAAAATAATAAAAATTCATAATATTTTTAGACCATAATGAAAAATGCGAGTTACAATGTTCAAAATAGACCTCATTATGTGAAAATATGTCCGAAATGATAAAAATAGACTATAAGTTCATAAAAATTGGCGCTAGAATGAAAAAGTTATAAGTGATTAATGAAAAAGCTCAAATTAGAGATTTTATATGAATAAATAGGTAATAATTACTAGGTAGCTTAGTTATTTCATTTAGATACTCATTATCTTTTATATTTTTTATATGTTAGGTGATATCAATACAGATACCAACTTACCAAGTGGACTATTGCAACCATTAATAAATTTAATGACCAAGTGAGTACTCTCAACGACTTTACACTTGTTTGTGCTTATAATTAGTATATCTAAAGTAAATATTAATATCTTGATGCATAGGGGTTTGGGTTATGCACATGCTTAAATGTTGGTTATGTATTATGTAAATGTTGTGAAACATAATAGTTGAATAACTGGCTACTTAATTTATTATTGCACAACTGAATGATTTGTTGATATTGATTGATCACTCCATAAATTGACTTAATCATATTTGATTTAACTAAAATTAAATGGAACATGCATAAGCACGAACATTATATATAATGTTTTGGCCGTCTCCTTACGCGATTGGTAATGAAGGACCTTGAAGGGATGGATTTCCACATGATTTGATTAATACAATTCAGGAGTATTGGTATGACAAAACCCTACCCTTGGTTCGCGGGTTTACTTGGTACCAGAGACGTTAACTGTAGGTGATTGGAGGTTGAGTCTAAAGACCATCGTAAAAGGGCGTGAGCGTGGATTGTGGGGACCACCTTACCACTAGATTTGAGATTTTGTATACTACTAAATTTCTTTGAAATGATAATGTATTTCGTGAAATACGGAATTTAAATTTATAGTTAAAAACCCCAAGTGCTAGAACCTGATTATGATTGGTGCTGATGTATCTTCAACCCTTACTTTGGAGGGCATTAAATTTGATGTTATATGCAATACCGGTTAACTACATATATTGTTTGGCATATTGCTTGTTCATGTATTCATATGTTTGTTAACTAATTATTTAATAACTTGCTTGTTAGTATAGTATGAGGGATATCTCACTAAGCTCGTGTAGCTTACTTTCCAATAGTTTTCTTTTGCAGGTTGATAGCTATTTGGGCTTGGGCTAAGAATCGAGTGTTGAGTACGAGTATCGAGATGTAGTTGGAAGATAGAATCTAAATATAGATTGCATTGCTAGTTGGAACATTAAATGTAATTACTATTCTTATACTTAGATTTTGTAATTTTAGTAAAGTTTAAATTTTAGAACTTCACTACCTAATCTTATCGTTTGGTAGAGGATATCGATTCTCTACAATTAAGAGGAATTATAAAATATTGGATATTTATAATTGTTTGTATATTACAGTAAGTTAATAAAAAAATGGAAAATTTAGTGATTAATTAATTAGAGTCTTGTAACTTTTGACTTACAAGACGATTTTCATATCATAGGTGCATACGTAGTATGAAAAATTTAGGCAATCTCATTAGGCCTCCCTTAGGATCATGACAGCTCTTCCTTCCACAGCCTTTGTCCCTACTTTTGCACCCATTACCGTAAATGATGAACCTATAGGCATCGGCGAGTCGGACGTGGAGATGTTTGCCCCTCCTAAAAGGGATGAAGAGGAGAGGGCTGAAGTTAATGCCCCGTCTGGGGTAATCAGGTAGAAGAGGAAGGCCCCTAAGACTATTGGGGAAGCAGTGTTCGAGGCTAAGAAGTAGAAGCCTACAAGGAAGACGTCCCTAAGTTGAACGACTTAGTATGAGTGGCGATAGCACTTACCCTTATAAGTTTATTAATGAGCTTAGGGATGAATTTTTTGATGTCCTTAACGGGTTCAAGTTCTTGGGATCGAGTATAACTCATTCAAGGATGTACCAAATGTTTCTCGTAATGAAGAGCTCCGCCTTCATGCTTCTAAGTTTGAGAATAAAAAGGTTAGGAGGAAGCTCCTAAAGCCTAAGTGGGAGATTAGGGGCAACGATATTATGTTATGGCACTAGACTCTCAACTATCAGGCTTTATTAGGGTTTTACATCGTTGGTGACTGGGCTATACTCAAGGAGCTATCGAGGGTAGGAAGAGGCAATCTTATAGAGATGATGGGTCACTTGAGCTTGCTTATTCGGTAGGTAAGCCTTCATCTTTCATAATTGATATCCTTCTTTGTTGTTGTTGGTTTGACCTTAGTTCATGTCTCTTTGTAGTACCATAACCAAGTATTGCTCAGACTGAGTGACTATGGTGCCTTGCAGAAAGAGGTTAAGGGATTTTAGGAGGCATTGACTAGGGCTGAAAAGGGCCTAAAGGAGGCATAGTCCTCTTCCAATAAATATCTAGATAAATTCATTAAGGCTAACCGATGCTTGTGTAGCTCTTATGTGCAAGTGGTTGGGCTCAAGCAGAGGTTGAAGGATGTAGAGCGGGTGAAGACTACTACCAAAGAGAATGCCAGGGAAGTTGGCAATCTAAAGGCTCAGCATGAGGATGAGCAGAGGACCTGATGTGTACCGCAGCCAAGAAGAGACAAGGTTGGTTGTTGAGATGGGTCTAAGCTTACTAAAAGCTTGAAAAGGGTAATGGGGAAACGTGTGAATAAATGAAAATGAATGAAAAGTAAGCAAACCTATGAATAGCTCCAAAGGACATAATGCACTAGTGGAACTTTTGAGAATTCATAACACAACTCAATATGACGCATGAGTTAGTCCGGTGAGATTACTCACCACCTAACCTGATTTAAGGGTTAGGATAAGAGTGAAAGGAGAGTAAACAAATGATGTTTATGAAAGGAAATATATCTAATGTATTAATGATAATCTCTTATAATTGTGGCTACATATATGAGGGGTATTTATACCCAAGAATTTAAGACAACCTGCCTAAAAAGGAAAAAACAAAAATGGAATTGTCTTAAAAGAAGTAATGTAAAAAGTATATAAAGGGTAAAAGAATATTCATGAAAAAAGTAATGATTAGAGTAGCAGATTCTACAAGTAGTCTTGCACACGTGGCAAAGATGCATTGTTGATGCCATTAGAGGATGCAGATAAAACAGTATGAGCTGATCGAGTAGCCGAGTACGGGTATTGAGCAGGCATGGACTTGTCCGAGCAAGAGTGGTTGAGGATTAGTCTAGGGCAGCTCTCTCGACCATTCGGCAAGAGTAATGCTGAGCAAGTGGTCGATTCGGATATGATTGAGCAAGCACATGAGGTTTAGTTGTTATCAAGGCACTCTTCAAGTCAGCACACAATTTTCGAGAAATAGGCAGTCATTTGGCTTAGCACATAGAATTGATTGGCAGCAAGGAATAACTCGGCTTCGGTAAAATTTGGTTGAAGCAAGACGATTCGCCTTGCTAGACCCTCTAGTTCTTAAGCTTAACTGCAAGTTAAAGGCTCAGTAGCCTGATTCCTGTCATTCCCTCCAAGTTAATTTGGATTTGGGATCAAATCCGACTGGTCTTCGCTTAGTTGTTTGTCAAGATGATATGGACTGGGATTGGCAATGTTGAAGGTGTCCAAAACCCCATAATCTTTGGGAAGCTCTAATTTGTAGGCGTTGTTATTAATCTTCTGAAGGATTCTAAAAGGTCCTTTAGTGCGTGCAAATAGCTTGTTCCTCATCTTGCTCGGAAACCTTTTCTTGTTTTGGTGCAACCATACCAAGTTTCCTGGCTGAAATTGTTTCGATGTCTTACCCTTAGCCTTTTCACGCATATGTTTGGCGACTTAGTTGATCTATCGAGTAACTTTGTAGTAGATGTGTTGTAGGGACTATACTCGAGCTTTCGCATTAGGGTCTTCTTGCTCGGATATAGGTACAGCGGTATGATCGAAGGGTAACTCAGGATTAAAACCATAGACAACTTTGAAGGGGGTCTGTTTGGTGGTGTTATGTACCATTTGGTTGTAAGCAAATTTGACCACGAGCAAATAGACGTCCCAATTAGCTAAATTCTTACCTACTATAGCTTAGAGCAGCAATCCCAAAGTGGGATTGACTACCTCTATTTGGCTATCTATTTAGGGGTGACAGGAAGTGCAAAATAGTAGTTTGATCCCCATTTATCAACATAGAGTTCTTTAGAAATGGCTCAAAAAATTCGAGTCTCTGTTTGATACTACACTTTTTGGCATGCTGTGTAACCAAACAATTTCTCATAAGAAAAGAGAAACAATAGCTGAAATGTCATTAGTCTTAGAGCAAGGCACAAAGTGTACCATCTTATTGAATCTATTGATAGTGACCATTACAAAATTTTGCCTCAGGTAGTTCGTGGTCATTTAAGAATAAAGTCCATGCTTAACTCAATCTACGGTTCATTGAGACAGGCAAAGGTAATGCTTTCTCTTGCTTGGCACGACACTTGGCCTTCTTACATGTAGCACAACCTTCAACAATCTGATGCACATCTTGCCTCATTTTAAGTTAGAAGAAATACCCACTCAATAACTCATACATCTTTCTCTCCCCAAAGTGTTTGGAGAGTCCTTCACTATGGGCTTCCTTGATCAACAACTCTCTCAGTGAACAGGTCGGCATACATAATTTTACTCCTTGGAACAAGTACACATCTTCCATATGAAACTCGTCCACTGCTCTTCCATATTCGTAACACCTAAGTATAGGTTTAAAGTATGGATTCTCGGAGTATTATTCCTTGATACTCGAGAACTTAAACAATTTGGTTTGCAGTTTGGTTAGAAGCACATGTCTCCTTGAAAGAGTATCTGCAACTACGTTGCTCTTTCCCTACTTGTACTTAATGATAAAGTTCAATCCCTTAAGGAATTCAATTTACCTCGTTTGTTGCTTTGACAACTTGGTCTGACCTCGAAAATACCTCAAAGACTCTTGGTTAGTATGGATAACAAATTCTCTTGGCAATAGGTAATGCTGCCATACTTGGAGTGCTCAAACGAGTACTAAAAGTTATTTATCATATACGGAACAGTTTAGTTGAGGTCTCCTGAGCTTTTCACTGTAGTAGGCAATTAGTCAGTTTTCTTACATTAGGATAGCACCTATCCCAACGCCTAACGCATTATGTTCCAGCTCAAATACTTTCTTGAAGTTAGGTAAAGATAGTACAAGTGTGGGGGTTCAATCTTTCCTTCACCTCGATAAAGCTTCTCTCCTCCTTTTCTCTTCATCTAAAGTTGGTGTTCTTCTTTGTTAGCTTAATAAGGGGTGCAGTAAGGGTGTTGAAATTCCTTATAAATCTTCTGTAGAAGGATGCCAGTCTATGGAAACTTCTCACTTTAGCACAAGTAGTTGGAGTTAGCCACTTGATGATTGCTTGGATTTTCTTGTCATCCACTTATAAGTCTCCTCTACTTACTATATTGCCTAGGAACAGCACTTCCTCCTAGAAAAAGCAACATTTCTTAAGATTGCTAAATAATCTCTCGACATGGAGATGTTCACAATGACTTGGCAAGTTGGCACTGTATACTAGGATATCATCAAAGTATACTACAACATACTTTTTGATCAAATTTCTTAGAACATGGTTCATCAATCATATGAAAGTGCTTGGGGCACTCGACGAGTCGAATGGCATAACCATCTACTCATAGAGTCTATGCTAAGTTTTGAACGCAGTCTTCAACTCATTTTCGGGCCTCATACAAATTTGATGGTAGTTAGACTTCAGATAAATCTTGTTAAAGTTCTTAGCTCTAATCAATTCATCTAGCATATCTTCTAACCTCGAGATAGGATACTTATATTTGATCGTAATCTTGTTCAGGCTCGACTATCAACACACATCTATTAGGTCCCATCCTTTTTTGGCACCAGAAGTATCGAAACAGTGCAAGGGCTGAGACTCTCCCTTACATACCCTATCTCCAATAGCTCGTTGACTTGCTGTTGTAGTTCAGAAGCCTATTTTGGACTCATTCGATAAGTTGACTTATTCAGTAGGGTGGCATCGAGTATCAAGTCGATGCAATGCTCTATGCCTTAGATAAGGGTTAACCCCTTGGGTAATTGTTCGGGAAACAAATTGGCATATTTATTCAACAACTCTCTTACTTCCAAGGGTAGTTCACCTCGTTCCTTTAACTCTAATTGGGGCCTGACCAGCATGAAGGTCGACCCATCGGTTTTAATAGCCTTTTGGAGCTGGGCTCTACTCATCATTAGGGTCTTCTTCAATCTTCGAGTAAGTTTTACCTAAAGTTTATTAACTTGGCTCAACGGCATTAGGTATAGCATAATTTTCCTACCATCATTTTCAAACACATAGGTGTTCCTGTGTCCATCATGGATAACTCTTGTATCCTAGAGTCATGGTTAGCTAAGTAATACATGTGATGCATACATAGGCAATACATCATAGAGAATTTCGTCGAAATAATTTCCAATTGTGATTAGTAGTAGTACTTGCTGAGTGATATGTAGTACTTGCTGAGTGACATGTAGTACTCCTTTCTCATTCCACTAATGTAACTTGTATAGCTTCGAATGCGCGATAGTTGGCAACTTTAACTTCGTAAATAGATTAGTTGATGCCACATTGGTGCAATTACCGCTATCGACAATTAGTGCACGCAACTAGTCATTCACCTTACAGGTGATACGAAACAAGTTCTCCTTCTACTCTTCCTCGAGTGAGGGTTCCAAGCTCATTACACGTCGGATAACTAGGATCAACTAATCTAAGTCTTCAGTAAACACATCTTTCTCAACTAGTTCATTCTTCTGAGAGGTTTCTTTCTCGACAATGCACTCTTCCTTTGGTTCCTCATTGGTACTTTCCACTTCTAGCAACGGATCGTCTCCCTAGATGACTATAGTCCTTTAGTTTGGACATTGGGCAGCCGTATGTTCAAACCCTAGGCACTTGGAGCACTTGATCTGGCTCATCTTCATTCCAAATCCTTGCCCTTTTTTATACGTTCGGGTCAATACGTCACCTTTTATTTGACCCTTCTGGTCAGTCCTAACATCCCCTCATTTGATTGGATTGGTACTCGGTTGACTTCGGTAGCTTCCATGAATAAGTTGGCTTGATTGAATAGGTTGATTAGTTGACAGTTGGGTCAGCATTCGACTCCTCTTATGCGTTTCCACTCGTTGAGCAATTCATATGGCATCATCCATTGTGATAAATTGTTAGAATTTTGCAATGTCTCGGATGTTACTCCTCAATTCGGTAAGGGATTTAGAGACTATCTGTGCTGGTGATTCCTCCACTTTACAGTAAATCATAAGCATTTGGAATTCTTAGATATACTCATCAACAGTTCGACTTCCTTGTCTTAGCTCCTGAAGCCGAGTAAATGTGTCTTGCAGATAAGTATCCGACACAAATTTGTTTCTTAGTATTTTTTTCATCTTAGGCTAAGTATTAATCTCTCTGTACCCATCTTGTTTCCTCGTAGCCTGGAAATTCTTCCACCATATGGTAGTATATCTGAAGAACTCAATAGCAGTAATCCTCACTTTCTCATAATTCTCATATTGGTAATAATAAAAAACACATTCCACCTTCTCCTCCTAATCTAAATATTTATCCACACTTTTTGACCTATTGAAGCTTGGAATCTGAAGCTTCACATGGTCTGATGCTCGGGGTGCTCAAGCTTGTTGTTCTTCTTCTTCGTACTCTTCTTCCTCGACATCGTCCATTTCTCCCAAGTCAATTTTTTCTCTCACTCGTCTACCTACTTCTCTATCTTAAACTTGTTGAACTGGGTTCTGACCTCTAATAGGTCGGGCAGCTTTTCAAGTGTTATATGTAGCTTTCGCAGGTTGACAAGTCAATGCATGAATTGCTTGAGTAAATCTACTAAGAGGTCAGCCATCTTATTAAGTCTCTCGTCAGTACTTTTAGGGTGCCTTAGGATTGTCAGCCATGGTGAACAACATCACTGTTGTCGTCCTCAACACCAGCTTTAATACTTGGTTTAGTCACTTTCTTCAATAAACTTAACCCCAAAACTTCAAGTCGGAGTTACAACTGACAGTACTTTTCCAAATCCAACAACATATACTCCCTTTAAAGTAGAAGCTCAATATTCAGCAAACATGACAGCTAAATCAATACAGAAAAATTGCTCTGTTTCACATGCTTAAAATAGAGTATAGACAGAACTTTAAAACAAACCCCTACAATCTAAATGAAACCTCTACTCTAATATTAAGATGATGCGTATCATAACCAAGAAGAGACAAGGCTGGTCGCTGGGATAGGTCCAAGCTTATTGAAAGTTTAAAAAGGGTAATGAGGAAACATACGAACTAACAAAAATAAATGAAAGGTAAGTAGACCTACGAACAACTCCAAAGGATATAACGTACTAATAGAACTTTCAAGGACTCACGGCACAGCCCAATATTACGTACGAGTTCATCCGGTGAGGTTACTCATCACATAGCCATGCTTAAGGGTTAGGATAAGAGTGAAAGGAGAGTAAATAAACAATGTTTACGAAAGGAAATATATCCAGTATGTCAAGTACGAATTTTGAAAAAATTTAATCATTTTAATTCCTTATTTTATAAAAGGTCCCCACCTAATATAAACTGCTTAACAAAGGAATTAAAAAGCAAAGATTTTTTAAAAATGGAGTTGCCACCAACAAAGTCGGAAAAAGGACAATTAAAGTTAGTTAGATAAACTAATTTTAATTTTCAAGGAAACACTGATCTTTTGAAAACTAAGATTTGGATTCGGAGACTTTTTTTTTAAAACTGCAAAGGCTACCAAAATGAAACATTCTAAAATAAAAGGGCTAAAATAATAACTAATTGGAACATGTGCAAGAAAGGAAAATTTTTATTTTTCTTTTTTTTTTTAAACATATATATATTTTAAAAGCTAAGGTAAAAAAAAAAAAATGAACAAAAATTAAGAAAAGAAAAGAAAATAAATAAATTTTTTTATTTAGGCTACTGTAAGTACTTATATACTCGCTATTTGGGATTAAGCCATACGTAGTTCTTTTTTCATAGGAAATCTTTTAGTCTTGGTTTTTCTTTTTTTTCTTAAAGAAAAACGTACACTTTAAATAATTAACATTTTATTTTGGGTTTTTTAAAAATTTAAATAGGAACACAAACTTTCATCATATCTTAAAAAGAAAAAAAGACTTGGTAAATGTCTCATTTTGAAATAGAATTTTTTTTTTAAAATCATCAATACCTTTATTCTATGGAAAAAAAAAATCTAAAAATAATGAATCTCTTTATTATTTATTGAAAACAAGTGGAAAAGGGAAAAAAAAAAAAACCTTAAAAGAAAACTTTTTGTTGTTTTTATTATCTTTCTTTCTAAAAGAAAGAATTTTTTTTTTCAAAAGATAATAATAATAATAGAAAAATAAAAAAAAATGAAAAAAAAGACGTACCTATTTTACAATTACGGATCAGACTTGAATCTTGGAGAAGATTCTTAGACCTCTTCACAAAATCAATTAGAATTCTTTTGATGTTTTTTATATTCCAAACTTAGTTCAATCAATTTGTCTTAAATTCCTGGAGATAACCTTGCCATGACGAAGCCTTTAACCTTGCCACAATGAAGCATTCAACTAAACTTGATATAAGAAGTTGTATTAACAACTGTAGTTGTGCTTGAGTGTGGTGAATGGCATTGAGTTGTGATGAACAATTGGAAATGGATGTTGGCAAAGGCAATAATGGTCGTAGTTCAAGTGATCAAGAGTTTGAGTTCTTGTAACAGCAGAGTAGTTTCTCGATTGTTTGAAGAGAAAATGAATGACAAGTAAAAATGATTCAAGGGATGATTGTGAGGTTGTGGAAAGATGGTTAGAGATGATTGCGATTAGTTTATGGATTTGCAATAGTGAGTGATATTTGAAGCTCGCCAAAAACTTTTTTTTTCTCCCCAAGTTGCTGTAAAACTCCATTATTTATAGTCGAACTCAATAGTGGAAGATAAATATTGAAAGCTCCATGGACAAGCTCCCTAGGAAAAATGGCATTTTCAAAATTTCTTTGATCTGTGGCACCTACTTGATCTAAGGGTTGTTGATTAAAAAAAAAAAAAAACTAGATAAGCATTAAAACTAGTTGTTGATTAGGTGCTTGATCCATGTAAAATTTTGAATTTTAAGTACGGATTAGATTTAAGAGATAAACCTGCTGGAGTTTGAATTTTAAACATCGACAATCTACGTCAAAACCCAACATTAATGGTTAAACTAAATAAAAATGGTGGGAAATGTTTTTGGCCTTTGATTTTTGTTGATTTGGGTTGATTTTTGTTGATTTGGGTTAAGAAAAAGAAAAAAATTTGAAAATTTGTAGGAATGGAAATTGTTTGCTATTGCTTGTTGCTTCCATGCTTGATTATCTGTTTTAGACATGAAGAAGAGAGTTATCACATGCTGAACATGTGTGTATAGGTTGCTATTGTAAAATGAAAATGCATGTGCACTTAGCCAGGATTGAACTTAGGTCTGTCACTTGTTTAATCTGTGTTTCTCACCACTAAACCAATTGGATTGTCTTGCAAATGATTACAAGTAAAAACATTTTTTTCTTAATGGCCTGAATTAGTTCAGGCTGAAAATAAATCTTTTTTTTTTTTCAAGTTCCAAATTAGTTTAATCCAGTTTATATTAAACTTAATATAATTGACTAAGGTTCTAATTAAAAAACAAGAAAATGTTATTTTTGACTCTAACAATGAATTGGATTTATTATTTTTGTTTTAAATAGAATAAAATTGGGGTATCTACATAGTGTATTAATGATAATCTCTCATAATTACGATTACATGTACAAGACGTATTTATATCTGAGAATTTAGGATAACTTGCCAAAAAAGGGAAAAACAAAAAGGGTATTATCTTAAAGAAGTAATGTAAAAAGTATACATAAGGTAAAAGAATATTCATAAAAAATAGTAATGATTAGGTAACAGATTCTACAAGTGGTCCTATATACATGGTAGAGATGCATTGGAGGATGCGGACAAAATAGTACGAGCTGATCGAATAGCTAAGCAGGGGTGCTAAGCAGGAATAGACTCATCCAAGTAGGAGTGGTTGAGGATTAGTCTAAGGCATCACTCTCAGCCACTTATCAAGAGTGATGCTGAGCAAGTGGTCGGTTTGAACATGATTAAGTAGGTGCATAAGGTTTGGTTACTGTCGAGGTATTCTTCAAGTTGGCACATAATTTTCGAGAGATGGGCGGTCATTCAACTCAACACATAGAATCGATCAGTAGCAAGGAGTAACTTGGCTTCGGTAAAAGTCGGCTAAAGTAAGAGGATTCGTTTTGCTAGTTTCTTTAGTCACCAGGCTCAGTTGCGGGTTAAAGGTTTAGTAACCTGATTCCTATAAGGACCAAGGTCTAACTCTCTTAAAAGTTAAATGAGGAAAGGGAATCCAAGGTCCGCCTTCAGAGAGAGAGAATGCTGAACTGAAGGCATCGGTCTTCAGGCTTCAAACCGAGTTAGCAATGAAGGCGTCAGGATGTGATAATGTTAAAGCTACATTACTAGAGCTGGTTGGTTAGAAGGTTAGGTTGGAACAGCAAATCCAGCAAGTTGTGTAGGAACATTCATGCATGGAGTTTTGAATCCAAGATGTTGTGTAGGGACATCTATGCGTAGAGGTTCGAATCCAGGAGGTGATATGCCTTGATAACTCAGGCATTAAGGTTCAATGTCAAAGCTAAAGGTGATGTACGTTAGCGTTTGACGTTTTCTATCATCTCATGTGCCCTCTCCTTGTTCAAGTTGTACTCATATATGGGTACACTTGAACGTCATCGAACCACTATAGCGATGTATGTAAGACCCACAATTAAATATTCAAGGTTTGGTTCGTAAAATTTAGGGTGATGGAGAAAATTGTTCGATTCAACTCAAATTTTACAATGAAATTAAGAATATTAGTAAAAATGATTCTGTGAGTTTGGATTTATGAAAATAAAGAATAAAATAATTAATTATTATAATATCGAATTATATGTAAAATTCCAATTATTTATTATAAATGCATAAAACGAGTTTCGATAACTAATGAATAATAGAGATAAATTGTATGTATACTAAAAATTATAAAATAACTTAAATAATATTTAGGAATATTTATTTATACCATATATGAATTTATATATAGATAGAAATACGCGAGATTACTTAAAATATATGAAATATGCCAAAATAATGTTAATTAATTAAAGGAAATGCATGAATAATTAAAGAAAAATCCAGAAAATTATGGAATTATCTAGAATTAAGGTCTGGTGGCTTGAAAATAGAGAAACAAAATCAACCAATTAAATTTCAACAAATAGAAAGTAGAAAAAAGATAAGATAAGGCTAATATCAAGTCAAATTAATAAGAAAAAAAAAATCTATGCAGCACTATAAATACCCTAAAATTTTTAGGAGCTTATTTGGCCTGTTTGGAGAAATAATTAGGGTTAGGGTTTATGTACAAAAATTATACAAAATCTATACAATTAGGGTTTTAGAAGGGAACCAATATCTGACACCTAGGAGTGGACGGCCACCACCATCACACGGTGGTGGCAGTGCTTGGATCGGCTGACAAGACTACGATGGCTGGCGGTGACCAGAGCCATTTGCAGTGGTGAGTCCAATTTCCCTTCTGATTTTAGTTATTTTATTAAAAAATATTAAATAGTTATAGAAAATTATAAAATTTGGTATTCTAGAATATTTTTGTATGTACTTTTTAGGAAAAATATTATTTTGATAAAAATATATCTTGTGATATATAGTGTTTAAGAAATCATACAAAACCGAGCATGATTCGGATTAGAAATAAATAGGTTTAGGAATATAGTTTTGGACTCAAAATTTTTGTGTGAACTACTTAAGTGATATAAAATAGTGCCACGAAGTCTTTTTTCAAAAATTAATTTTTGAAAATTTTAGATAATTTTTAGACTTTAAAATGATGTATAAAATGGATAATTTTAAGCTAATTAGGTAATTAAATAGATAATTATTGATTTGGTGCATAATTACATATTTTAGCATATTTAAATTTGATAGAGTATGATGTTTCTAGCATTTAGGGTGTTAGATGTAATTATTAGAGTATTACATAGTAAATATGTAATAGGTAAAAATGATAAATTTTAAGTTAATTTTATAATTTAGGGTAATTAGGTGTAAAATTTGATTGAATTTAGATATTTTGAGATGTTAGTTGATGTTGGGAGATGATATTTGAAATGATGGGGATATTAGATGCGTATATTATAGATATATTAGGTGATAATGTGTAATATATAAGTATAAGAAATTGATGAGTAGGAAAATATTAAGTTAAAATTTATATTATACTAATAATAGAAATATGTAATAAATCTAGTAGGAAACTTACATTAGGGTAATTATATGAAAAATATAAGATTTTTTTATAATGGGAGTAAATTCGGTAATTAAATTAGGATTAGGATGTAACGCATGGACTAGAATATTAGTTGGAGATTAAAAACGATATTTAGGATACCCGAAAATAATGTGATTAATTTCACATTATGGGTTGAAATGAGTTTTTAGGGTTTGTGTATAAAATCGTACTCAGAAATTGAACTAGAACCTAATTTAGAAATCGATGTGAAAACTAAACCAGAACTTAGCTTAAATAAAGAATAATTGTAAAAGATTTAAAAAACTAGATAATTAGGTATATTAAAACCTAAACAAAAGATAACAATAAGCGTTATAAGATAAAACTAATCTATAGTAGTTATGTGGAAAACTGAAACAATATTTATATTATAGGGATTTTTGGCGATGGTTAGTACGAGACGCATCCTAAGTGAGCAAGCGAGGAGTTCAAGTAAGTTGGGATTAATTCGTTATTGTATTTTGGAGTACTAAATTGTAGTACTTGGAGGCTTTTGATTATGTTTAATTGTGCTTGTTAGATAGTTGGCTGTGCGTATGTGTTCGTTCTAAATTGATGATATGATTTTGATTTGCTGCTTTGGATTGTATTTGTATGATTTGTTTGAAATGATTGAACACCTTAAAGTGGATTTAACTAAATATATGACTTGTAAACATAAATTGGACTTGCATCGCAATTTATTAGGGGAAACTTAGGGTTTTTTGACCAAATATCAACCTATTCGAAAGGGATAGCGTTGGATGGCATAATTGGTCCTTTCTTTATCCTTAATTGAACTAAGTGATAGGAGAGGGGGTCGCGATAAGGGTGAAGTCAATGGTTTGAAGGTAGTTGTGGGAAGAGCGGTATCTCCATTGCATAAGCCTGGGTTTAGTTGTGAGCTATTGCATTAATGGAAACTCCTTAATCCGGATTAAAGCGGGTGCAGTTTCTCTAATTTTACAACAGGCCGGACAATGTCATGCGATGGCATTTGCTTGAACATGCATTGCACTTAATAATTTGGTTGATAACTTTGTTTGTGTTTGCTATATAGTTTTAAGTTTTTGTTCTAACTTATTGAGCTGTGGTTGTTTATATCCTTATAGACATCGTTGCAAGTATTAGTAAGGAAGCGACCTATAATTACTTTAAAGCTAGTAGCTGCTAGATCCTAGGGGTGTAAGGATATAAACTGAAGACTGGATACACTTTTAAGTTTAGATTTATCTTTTAAGCTTTTAGTATTAATTTACGAATTACTCAAGTAAATTATGTTAGGTTGTTAAATCTTGTAAATATACTCAGATTATTTTAATGTCAGTATGTATATTTCTTAAGTTCATAAGTAAATAATATATTTAATTTATGAACTGTTTATTTTAAAATGGGTTAGTCGTGAACGTCTTATATAAATTAAGTCTAAGATAGCGGCTATATGGTCAGCTTCTATCTTAAAATGGTTTGCATGGCGGAATTGTTATAACTCTACTGTTTCGAGGAGTGACACATATCCATTCTTGTACCTTTACCCTTACCCTTACCTTTCCTACTTGAGGACCAATCGTGCTTCTTTTCAAAGAAAGTATGGCTCAAGAATCATTCCATGAGGTGAGACTTTTTTTCTTTTTCAAATAAGGAGAAAAAAAATTTTGTATGAAAGAAATTATTTTTAAAGGCAGAGTGATTGAATTTGTGTGAAATGTAAATGTCATAGATACTTTTTCCACTGGTTATTGGAGCAAATTATAAATTCAGAAATTAGTAGGTCGAAAGAAGAAAAACTATAGCTTCAGAACGATAGCAAATAATTGACAAAAAATATTGAAATTGGCATACAGGTAGAGAGTTTCTACAATTCAGAAATGAGAATAGGAACATTTGCCAGAAACAAATCTAATTTATAAGTTGAGACGATATAAAAATTGTGTCGTTTAAATTTTTAAACTTTCAAAATTTCTAAATGCTCTATCAAATCATTTTGTTTGGCAAACGTTCATATTTTTAGTGTAAAATATGTTAAAAGTATTCTTTGCTCCTCCATTATATTTTTGTTCTCTATTGTTGCCAATGTGAACTCAATATTTACCAGCAAATTTCACACATGAATTGCATTATTGAAACTGTAATTATATAAAATGTATGTGTTGTTGATAGTCTTTGCAACTTCACTCATTTTCTCTAAAAATATTCTCACACTTCTATTGCAAAAAGAAAGAGGAGACATTATGTGATAACTAAAGCTGTACCTTATGTTGGCAAAACACAAAAGTTTTGTGTCTGTACGTGGATGCATTATGCATTGATGTGACCTCTAACACTATACTTTGAACATATTCTCATGGCACCACTTTTGATTTTGTTTTTTCTTTCAAAGTGGCCTCTTTTTTTTTTTTTTTTTTTGTTACAAGCCTAATTGATTGGGCTAACCTATCGATTTAATAGTGAGCTAGTTCACTAAGACCGAACTGCCTAGGCTCTTGAGGTCTAACGGTTCAAAAGCCGGTTTAGGCCTATTATGAACTGGGTTAGGCCAATCATGTTTCCTTCGAATTGGTTTACGGTTCAGAACTGGCCTTTACACGAGTTTAACGATACGGATGCAACTTGATAATCCATCAAACTTTACCAAAGATCTAATGTAGTGTCACGTGTGACATGTCCATATATAATTACGTCCATAATCAATCCAAAGAAGTTTGTCCTTAATCATCTACTTGAGTTTTATGAGAATGATTATATCATTATATTAGTAATCACAACCAAGACTATTTTGTCTCATTATAAATTAAAAAATATGAGTTAAATGAGATGCACCCAATTGAACCAGGACCTAGTTGAGTCATTGCTATGTGCCATAGGGTTTTGATTTTTCTTTTGAAAGTTTTTTCTTTTTTTTTTTAAAATAATTTTCAGTATTTTCAATTATGAAGTATATTCAAGAATATTATTAGATTAGATTAATTGTTCAAATTGAAACTGACAAGTGTCCACTAATTAGTAATGACAAAAGAATATGAAATACAAATATGCAAACCGTTGAAACCACAGCACAAATAAGCAAAATAATTTTTATCTACTATTGCTGATGTTGATACTATTGTAACTTAATCGCATCACCAATAGTCTTCAATCGGAATGGATTGAACTTTGAATTTCCTTTTCTCAAAGTTGTAACTTAAATAAAAAAAAAAAAAAAAACCATTGCCTATAGAAATGCATTGACGTGGTCAAACTATAATTTCGATTTTTTCTGAATCCAGCCAACCTTAGGAAACGTCCATTATCTTCACATGCATGACATGCCTACGATGACGTTCATCATCAATTATAATGTATAACAAGTAGGATGTGAAGTTGGTATTTTAACATTTGCCCCCAGTTTATAGGCCAAAGACTGTACTATTGGATTAATGACCTCAAACAATTTGTTTCAGTATTTATAGAATAATTAATTACACCCAAATGGGACGTAACTAGAGCTGTTAATTAGGCCAGCTTGAGACTTCTGGTTTATGGGCTTGACTATGATTGAACTATTATCGACCCTGGGAGGAGATAGGGTGATTTTAAGCTGGTTTAGCTTTTGAATTGTGTATTTTTTTTAATATTTATATTTTAAATACATTAATAAATTATAATAAAGTGACCTCATTTCTCTCTCTTTTTTTTGTGTATTAATTCATTAATATTTTTAAAAATTTTTTATTAATAAATTATTTTTTCCTCAAATTTTATCTTTTCTTTATATTTAAGTACTTAACATTTGGTAAGTTTTACAACAAAGATTTACATTAACTAAATTGAATTTTTGATTTATCATTAACACATAATTAATTTATGTTTAATAATTTATTATTAGTTTGATGGTATTATTTTTAAAAAATTATCTTTCACTATTGTAAAAAAGTTAATTTTGATATATTATGACTTAATAGATATTATTTAATTATTCTTTTTTCAACTTAATGGTCTCATTTTTCTCTTAACCTCTTTTTTTTTTTTAGAGGGTGAATTAGTCGGACCAGTTAAACGGTTTATGAATTGCCGGTTCAAATAATTTTACCCTCTTAAACCACTTAAGCCCTTAAGACCAAGGGGTTTGGCTTGACCTCTCATGGGTGGGGTCAATTTACTATTTAAAACTGACCCTTCCATAGGTTTAAACATAACCAAATAGAAACACAATTAACTAGTTATTATATATATACACACAAATACATACCCTTTAATACTCATCATTATTCAACACATAAATTTTCCTCTATATAATAAATAAATACATCACATACCTAGAGAAACACAGTGAAGGAATGGCACAACGTATCAGCGCTTTTTGTTCATTGAGTAGGTGGCGATTCATACTTGTCCCTCTTTATATGTTGTAAGTTTCTATTATGATCCAAAATTAGATTAGAAAAGTAATAGTTTAATAGTTTAGTTTAGTTTTTTTTTTCTTTTTAACATGTCTAGTTAGATATTGGTTAATAGTAGTTTTGATATTAGTAACAATTGGTTTATTGGTTAGATATTAGTTTCATATTAGGTATTAATTGAGAGTATAAATAGCTTGTATAGGATTGTAATAGGATATGGAATTGTTTTTAATAAAACTCAAGAGTTTCTTTTGAATTTTTTTTGGAGATCATCCTTGTCTCGAAAAGAAGAATTTAGGAGATTATTTCATCTTGAATGGAGAGAATTTCATATTTTTACTAAAAATGAACAAGATGGTTCAAGCTTTCTACGTAAATAGACTTAACAGTTTTTTCCTAATCAAATATATACATGTTCAATGAAGTTAAATCAACTTTTTTTTGCCTTATGAATCTTGTCATTTTGTATTACAAAAATTGTAAGTGGTGAAAAAATTCAGTAGTACTAGCACGTCATGTGTCTAAATGAATAATATTATGCAAGTATCAATAATAGTATATAGTTTTTAAAAAACTATAATTTATATTTTTACATGTTGAAATTTTATGAGACAAGAAAAACCAATAGATGTTCCATCCTCTAAAACCAACACTTATGATATTATTTGGCATATAATAATTTTTATGTATGTACCCATTATTGAAACGTACCTCCCAAGATCTATAAATTTTTTTAATTTTATTAATCAAAGAGATACAAATTTGCACTATAGTTAACTCAATACAAATAAAAAATTCCAAATTAATTTTAAAAATTCTTGTTTTATGCTCATTCTAACCTTCAAATACTCTCTTTTCTAGATTTATCGATATTGAATCCATTGAACTCATTGGTAACAAAACATAGCAAATACTTGCCATAAGCGCAAATATGACACTTGGCACATGCCGGATTATTTTATAATCTCAGTGCTTTCCCTCATCATGGGACTTCGCAAATTTGATAGCTCACGAAATGGATGCACCATGCGCTTGATGCAATAATAAGCAATTAATTTTTTGAAATATATCATATGGGAAAATTTACACATATAAGAAGATGAATGTTTGGATTCAAGTTCAACAAGACAATGAAAGATTTTAGTAGTACAAATAAAATATAAAAATTATTAAAAATGATGCAAAATAGAGGATATCATTTTATTTGCTGTTCGTATAACTCTTTATATGTTGTGGTACTTAATATGCCACATCAACAATATCCAGAGGAGCTTTAATATATTTTACTAACAATATTTTTAGTAACATTAATCTCCCCCTTAAACTAGTATATATTTTCTTTGGCAAAAGAATAAAAAAAAAAACTATTATATATTTTCACTGTCTATTTCAACTTTGACGAAAATAATTTTGTCAGCTCTCCTGTAATTTGTACTCCTTATGGTTAAAGTTAACCGTGAACAATTTTTTGGGTAAAGACGTTAACTCTAATAACTAGCTCAGCTGTAAGTTTTCTAATTCTATCTAATGCTGTATAACATACAATAAATGAAGATATTATATTGTATAGTGCATATTGTGAGTTGGACAAATAAAAAGTTTATTGTCGTGTGTTATAATACATAATTTATAATGGTGATAATAGATAAAAGTGACAAACACATGTGGTAGTACAACCTGTGTAAATAAATATATATAGTGTATAACATATAAGCAACTATGACTTATACAAAGCCATATAACACATAATAAATGAGAAATACAGTGGTGCAAACTGCCTAATCCCATAAGTTGTTATTAGAGGTGGATTCAGTTTGATCTGGTTTGATTTTCCATCCAATTAACCAAACCTAATAATGAAAATGCAGTTTAAATTAAGAATTTTTTCAAACTATAAAATTTTCAGTTTAGTTCAGTTGATTTATGGATTGGATCATATCTTATAGTTTAGGAAAGTATATTAGTATGTGAAAAATATCAAATTTATTTAATAATAATAAATATTTATATCATAATAAAGGTTGATGAAGTTAATATTTATATGACTAAAAAATTTCAAATGTTTGTGAATAATTAATTTTGTTCATAAAAATATTATATAATATAAATTTTGACTTATGCTTTATATAATTTATACATTAATCAAAAGTTCAATACATATATTTATTTCAATAAATATAAATAAAAAATTCTTTTAAGTGCTACATTATAGTAAGATAAATTCTTAGTTATAAGTAAAATATTACTATAATTTTTACAAAATAGTTTGGTTCAATCTTATAGATTGTTTAGAAACCAATCACAAATTTTTGATTTGGTTTGATCGATAATTCTCTAAACCAAATTGTAAGAAAACTTATACTTTTGGTATGGTTTGGTTCAATCTGCGGATTTGTTCGGTTTCTTTTCCTACCTTTAATTATTATGGATCTGGTTTGAATCTCTCATTTTTTAAATTTGAAATATAGTTGGTTAAAAAGAATAAAAAAGAAAGCATCAAATCCCTAGGCTTCATTATCCCCTAATAGTATTGATTGGGTGCAACCAGGATGTTTCCTGGTGGTAGATCGACGATTCCTTGGTTTTGGAATCTCCAGCCAACTGGCTGGGCCTTTTCCAGCAATTTCTTTTTTATTTTTTAAAAATAATATCTGTCATTTTTTAAATTAAAGATATTAATAAATAAGTACCCAATGTAAAATATGTTATATTCGAAGGATCATGAAAACGTAAATCAATAACAAAATTATGTGCAAATATATGTCCAGCAAATATATATATACATATATATATATTTCATATTTATGTGGCCTATTATTATTTATTGGTCGACTTCACTCTCAACTGCATCTTCTTCATATGTTTAACTTGCAGGCTTCGTTTCGCAACTTGCTGCTGCTGCTTCTGCTGCGGCAGTTACAATCCTTTTCGACCGTTGTTCTAGGCTAAAAGGCTTCTGCTAGCTCTCAAATTTGAAGAACTTATGATTTTGGATTGTTTTTAAGAACTTCTAGTTGTTTTGTAATTCACAACGTGAAAAAGTCCCGGCACACAAAAAAAGATTTGACGGTATTAATACGTTATATAGATCAATGAATAATATATAAATATCAATAATTTTTAAACACGTGATAATGAATATATATATTTTTTGAAAAGATACTGGTTATATTTTCATATATTAAAATTTTATTGATATTTATATATCATTTATAAATTTATGTAACGTATTAATATTATTCATACTTTCCCTTTATATCATATCACACTAGGAATTACATGTTAAAAAAATTGTTTTCTTTTTATAATTATAATACATGCCAAGTGTCATTTTACTTTCTACAAATTTAACATGGTAAGATGCGCAATACGATGACAAAAAAGGTGAATTTTCTTGGAACTTAAAGCGGAGGATGTTTAGACATTTAAAAAAATGACGATATCTATATATATAAAAGCAAATGAAGAGTTCATTTCCTTCTAAGTTGACTGCTTATTATACTTGCAATACACTTTTGATATTATTTATCGGGGCTATTAATGGGTGGTTTTAAACACTTGTTAAATGTCTAAAAAATAAAATAAATATATCAAATGAAAAGAAGTTTCATTAAGTTCATCCTATTTGGTGTTTAACGTTCATGCACTAAACTTTAAAGCCTTGACAAAAGTATCTTTAATTGACTTTATGACGAGTATCTCTAGGGAACACATTAACATTTCCATATTTATACTTATATTACCGATTAATAGTTGGAAATGTGAAAATAATGGCCACATATCATAAAGTGCCTCGTAAAATAATAAGAATATCATTGAATAATTTGTAAATATAAAAGAAAAAAGATTTCTTAATAAAAGATATTGGCAAATTGCTTTATATATATGTGTATGTATATATATATATATGTATATATACATTTACAAGATATTTTATGATTACTCTATTAGAAATTGTAATTTTTTATAATAAGTAGGCCAATAGATTTTCTATGATTCCTACTAATAAAATTTACTTCCATAAAAAAATCATATCTATATGTCATGTAGAGCGGGGAAATGAACAAATTTGATCAAGGATGCAATCTCAATAATGTGATATATATATTTGAATTTGATAGGGCCACTTAAGCATTATTTAACATTATTTGTGAGACACTTCATTCATATGTATGGTAACCGATGTTGCTTCGTACTTGACAACTTCATGCACGGAACCAGATGTGAGTCTTCCGTGTATTGGCTTTTAGGGTGCTGTTCTATACACAGATAGTTCTTGGTGCACTTCAAATTGGAGACCAAGGCATTGCGAGATCCTTGATCCTTAAAGAGCTAAGTCGGATGATGCCCCCAAAGATAAACTTGACTTGCGGCTTAAATATGAGTATAACCGAAAGGGTTCGTGATTGAAAGATCCTAGAAACTAAAATGAAAAAGTGCAAATCAAGTGATTTTGACATCTAATTTTTCTTGTAAAAAACTATTGACCTAATTCTTATTTGGATTTTCTAATGTTATTTTTTCTAAAACCTCCTAAAGTTATTTCCTTAACATACCGACGTGTGTAATTAATAGTCGTGATTATAATATAGATGATAACATTATTTGTTTTTAAAAATTTATGAAATCTCAATTATTAATTTTGTAATTTTACCACAAATACTTTAGACGATCCATTTGCAGCTCTTTATCAGTTGAAAACCCAAGAATCTTGTCCTCTCTCTCACTGCCCTATTAATAAGTTTTCTAACAAGAATTGTGGTATGAAATTTCAAAGAATTCAGGAGCGTATTCTGAAGGATGGATTTAGGTAGTATGATTACAAGATGGTGAGATATCGTTTTCGTATAAGAATACTTGAAATACATAAGAGAATTATTGTTGCATTGCTGTTGACTCGCCTTTAGCATAGTTGAGAAGGAAAGTTCATGAAGGATATTGCTGTGGTTATTAGAAGGAACCATAGTTGTTGTAGCTCTTTTGTTGGTTATCTTCTTTGTTTTCGTCGTGAGGTGAGATACCAAAAGGGAATATACTACACGTAAGTCGTAACTCGTTTAAGTAAACTTAAAACTAAGTCTTAAAAATACATGTATTTTTTGATAATCTTAACACGTATTTTTCGGTAACATTACCCAAAAAAAAAAAAAAAATATACCAAAAAGTGCAAAGAGTTAAATAGGGTAAAAGTTGATAAATACCATCTAGATATTACCAAAAACTATACGGTGCTACTTGAAAAATGCATGCAAAAAGACAAGTTAACTTTTTGGTAATAACTAAACATAAGTCCCCTAATCCCAACTTAAAACTTGTTGAGATTATTATTATTCTAGGGAAAGAAGAAATTGCAGCACCACTCTCTAAGTAACCAAATACACCATTAGAGATAAAATATTTGCATGTTTTAAGATATAATGATATTAATACATTATATGAATCGATAAATGATACGTAAATATTAATATAAATTTGATATGTGATAATAAAGGAATGTACTTTTTAAAAAAATATCAATTATATTTTTTTATATAAAAGTTTTATTGATATTTATATATCATTTATCGATTTACGTAACGTATTAATACGGTTAAAATCTTTACGTGCTTGGAATTTAATACTAGTTTTAGTTTAGTGAAATAATGAGTTTCTTGACAGTTACAAGAGAATTTAAATACAGACAGAGAAGGAAGTATGAACAACTAATAAATTCAAGATGTAAATTAGGAGATTATTAGTAGTATATATCGGATGAAATGTATTTAGTGGTAGGTATGAAAAAAAAATTTTGATATGTTGAAATTTCTATAACTATGACCACGCTTAATAGTTTTTCCAATCTGCTAGTCGACATATCATGCTACCTAAAAGTCAATAGATTTAACAACTAAATGAAAAACAGAACTAAGTTTTGTCGAAGATGATAAAGCTGACATATATTATTCATGAAACAAACAACACATTTCATTTCATTAAATGGATAGTACAACCGAAACAATACATATCAATCGCCATGGAGATACAAAAAGGCGATATGAAAATAACACCAATAATACTTTTTTTTTTTTCAATTTATTGCAAAAATTTGAAATTTTGTGTCCCCAAGTGTCCTTGGACCACGAAAATGTAACTCCCCAATGGGGAAATTTAGATCCATCTAAGAGAAGCATGAGCTGAACAGCCAGAATCTGTAAAGGAAGAAACAATGAATACAAAAATTTAGATGCTCCAATTATTTAGAATTGATAACTGAGGGATAACCATGCACTGCTTCCACTCTAGATATTGTACATATTTTGGTAGGAATTTTAAATTTCCGTAGGAATTTTTTTGATGAATATTTCTATAGGAATTTAAAAGGGGAAAAAAACAGAGAAACACGTGCTATTTATTTATTTTTTTGGGTGGGGGGGGGGGGGGGAAGTGGGGTTTTTCTACTTTTCTCAATGCACTTAGAAATATTTTCAAATTTTTTGTGATAAATATAAAGCCATCAAATATTATCATAATGTTCCAAAAGATTATAGATGTAGCTAGATGGCTTGTACCTAACCAATGATGGGAGTTGGCCACGTGGGTGGCTAGTAATATTAGTGATTAGTAAGTACGGAAAATAATAATGAAAAGACAATGATTTCTGCTTTTTAAAAGCAGAAATATCACGTTTCAGTGAAAATTTCCATGACAGCATGGGTCATCAATTAATTGTTACCTTCACCTTTCAACATTAGCTATGATTAAATAGTAAATATCCCTAATACTTGTAACATTTTAAAATTATTATGATAATATTTGATAATATTAAGGTTTTGAATTATATATATATATATATATTCATCATGTCTAGATGCAAATTACAATTGATGGGAAAAAGAAAGACAAAAGGAACATTAAACTCACAAACATATGCAGGGAAGACAAAGAAGAAGTGTACAACAATTGACCCGAGCTGGTGGATGACCCAGGCGACAGCTATCCATATGAAGGGAAAGGAGAAGAAATTGTGAATTTACTTTTGCTATTCAATTGGCGATGGAATGGCTAAGGAACAGGGTTCTGTATGTATAACTTCAAAATGTATACACCTTCATCTAATTGTCTCAGCTTAATGACAAAATATAGATGGTTGCAATCACAAGTAAAGAATTAAATAAAGACTCAATAATTAGGTCAATGCGTAACTATTCACATCATCACATGGCTTGGTTTGAAAAATAATATAGATGACATTAATGCTGCTGTTATTATATGAGCTTCATGACAAAACATAATTAGTTGGAAAGAATTATAGAAAGACTTAATTTAGCGTTTGCATAAAATTGGCATAGTAGCATCTACCCATCATTATTTTGTGGGGAGTGGAAATCTGACAATCTCCGTCCATTTAGGCAATTACCACGAAAGCCACGACTAGTTTGACTTTCAAAATATTATACAAAAACATAATATATATATATACATGTACATATATGTTTATGTGTGTATATATCTGCATATAGATATATACATATATCTACATTAATAAAACTCTTAGAAAGTTTCTGGTGTCTATGATTTCTGCCTAATTTTTAAATTTAGAAAATAACCCATCATTATTAACTTTTTTCTAGCTACCATTTTAGTAATTTTGAAAAAAGAATATAATAATTTTAGTAACTTAAAACTATTTTACACCGACTTCCCACTTCTCTTCCTTTTCCTCATCCAAGATTACCAAATAATATATATAATGTCACGTTTGGCATAAAAGAACGGTGGGAATGGAATTGAGAGCATAATTATAAATTCATTTTTATATTTGAAAATATCAATGGAATGGAATGTGATAGAATGTGCATATAGTAGTATTTGTCAAAAATACCTTTAATTATTAGATATCACAATTAGATTGAAAATTAAATAAGTAATTTTAACTAATAATAATTAATGAGAGGGAATAAAATCATGGCTCCACTTTCTCAAAAGTATAATTAAATTCCTTTTTTAAGTTGGAATTATTAATTCTATGAAATTATAATTTCGCCTTCTGAGTGCATTTTCAAACATGAGGAAAGAAGATAAAACTTAAATCGCGATTCCATTGTTATGTATTCCCATTTATATATCAAATGTGATATAAATGTCTTTGAGATGACAATTTAAAAAAGAGACTGAATATGTAAGTATCGTTTTGTTCCTTGAAAATTTTCATTTTTTATTTTATTAGTTTGGTGATCAATTAATTAACTCTTTATGTTCCAGGCAGACGCATTGCGGGTCGCTCCGGCTAACACAGATAAAACCACAGGGCTATTTGAGAGTCTTAATTGTCCTAGAAAGTACTTTTAATTCCATCATGATGAATGGATCCTTGAGCAGTAATAATTTATTCGTTTTCAAATGTTTATGGAAAATGAAACATGTAAACTGCCGCATCACCATAAATTTTCAGCTTCATAGCCTTTTGTAATTGTATGAGCTTGTTATTAGTATTACGTGCGTACAACGTATTTGTATGCGCTTCACACGAATAGAAAGAAATTACTAGAATTATATAAAAAAAAAAAATGTAGAGAGATATTAGGGAGGCAAGATAGGTAATTTCAACAAGTCTAAAATCTAAGCGACAGGCAATAGTGGTATCCAGGACTCATTTCTAACCCTCTCTTACAGGGAGTATATACACATATGTGTAATAAATAGTGAGTAATTATTACCATTGAATTTTATGCACTATTAATGGATAAGATTAATTAAGGTTTAATTAACTCTAGTGGGCTATAGAGAAAAGAATAAAACCGATTATATATGGTGGACCTTAACAATACCTAAGCTTATTGAGAAATATTAGAAGTATCAAAAATCATTATCTTAAGCTCATCGATTCAAAACTTTTTAAATCATGGCAAAATTCGGTTTAATTATGTGGATCTTGTCACTAATCTAAATAACGAGCCACAACATAATTTAGTTAATCTTAAGTTTCGCTGTAAAATTATATATATAATTTTACTCGTCTATACCTTTCACTTCTTGTTTCATGCTTAAAATATTAGTTTCTAATGGAGAAGAAGAGACTCAACTCAACAAATGTCTATTTGGACTGTTATATTCTAATAACATGTCTTTTAAGGAAAAAAATTAGACCCGAATATCTCATCTTTATATTATAATATAGTTGGAAAAAAAAAATAAACCTCAACAAATACGGTGACCTCATTAAAGCCCCTTAACTCATTGTGAAATCTTATATACGTTGCAACGTAAATTTGTCCCGTACAGCAGCCAAAGCATCGTTTTCCCTTTTTTATTTTTACCTACATTCTATGTCGAGGTTTGTATTTTAGTAAACCTTGCGATTGGTTATAAAACCTCATTGATGCTTAATTTTTTCTTCAAAGAGGGGTCTTTACCTAAAGCTTGCACATTGCTATCGTTTCACAGACTTGTAGTGCATATTCCTTTTTCTTTTATTTTTTTTTCCTCATTTTTGTCTTGAAAATATTGTTTACTCTATCGTGTTTTTCCCTCCTTTGGGTGGGTATTTTTGTTTTGACGTAGAACTCCTTTAGAATTTACTACTTTCTAGATAAAGCAAACAAATCATGACATTTCTTCATACATCTAGTCATAGGGTAGGGATATAACTATGGAGTAAAGAAGACTCCTGGCTCAATTTGGGTGCTTAACTCATAGACAAAACTCAACAAAGTTATGAAATTTGATAAAGTTTGGAAATTAGAAAAGGTGGGTATTGAGTAATGTAAGAACTAAGTTTTTGGCTAACTATTATATTATGAAATTTGATAAAGTTTCTGGAAGTTAAAAGAACAGTGCAACTTTTGGTTATGTTATAAGAACTGTGCTTCTTAAAATTTAATATTAAGTTATTTTAGGTCACTTGCTCCAAGTGTATCCCAAAATTTTCCCTTGCGATTCCTTCTCTCTCCTTCTCACCCTCTTAGATGTGAACATACATTCACTATCTAACATGTGAAGTAAGATTTTTTCTTGGGATTAAAATATATAGAAGGTTTTCATGCTAAACCAAAGAAAAATTTTGTGGGATATTTTGACCAATGTTGAACTGGCAAATGCTAAGCCATCAAAGTCCTGCACAAAATTTAAGACTCAATCATTGTATTCTGAACTACTCACAAATCCTTATGTATCATCATCACATCATATCATGTTTTTTATGTGGTCATTGCATTTTTTCTTTTTCATTTCTAGATTTTCTTTAGTTTTATAGAAAATAAAGAAACAAGCAACTGTCTACTGAAACCGAATACAAAAGCATGGCATCGGCTAATAAGCATGTACTTTACATAATTTTCATATTTTTCAATTCCTCTCTCTACAGCTTTGTTTCCTTTGATAGTATATTGGCACAACTGATCGCTGAGTACCATTATAGATGGAATAAATAATCGTTTCTCATTATCTTATGCAATTATAAATAACCATTGTTTGGAAATCTTTCTACCAACAAATTTCCACCGACAATTGGATTGATATGATCTCCCAAAAAGTAAGGATCAAGGAAAGAAAGTTAATATTTAATACTTCGATACCACATGAAATTATGAATCTTGACAACCATTTCTTGCCATTTGGGCTTGAAAGGCCCAATCTGACCAAGGAGCCATAGACAGCCATCCTAAGGTAGGCCAGGCTTCACTTCCTACTTGGGTTAGCTCTTGAGCACCCTAAAAGTGTTCCCTTTAGGGGCACCTGGCCCTTGTCCTTAGTGCCAAAAGAAAGGAAGCTCGGCTCCCCCTTTTTGAAAACTATTGTCGAAGGGCTTATGAGACCATGAGTTGAGTACTTGCCTCATTCTCTGTTTACATACTTGCTCCTCTTTAAATGTTGAATAACTGCTTGTAATGTGACCTATTATCTAGCCGTTGAACTAAGGCGGTCACCCACCACTAATGGGATAGGCCCATTACCTAAGCGCTTACTAGCCGACAAAAGGCAAGTTGTCTTATTGGAGGACGGTAGTGCTGCCTCCTTAGAGTATGCATGATCCAATCGTATTATCCACGTGTTCACATAGGATAGCACTTCAAATCTATAAATATAGGTAAGATCCTCAGGTAAAGGGATTGATTCCTATTCATTCTCCTGGTAACTCTCTATTACTACCTTTGCATTGTTACTTGCCTATTCTTCTCGCTAACTTGAGTGTTAACGGGCCTTCTTTAGCTATGCCAAATGGGACTTTTTATAGGTACCCTGTTTCTAGTGATCGATGGCTAGACCATAGTTAACCCATGAGACATTCTTGTGATATACACTCATCATTTAGTGCCTACCTTTTTTGGTAGTCTACAAAAATTGCCAAGAACAAAAATAGAACACCCCATTCTTCACTTGTTAATGGTAGTGGGCAACAAAATGTCGACCCATCACTACCCTCGATGAATACACAATTATCAAACATAGACCAAGTTAAAGCCATACTCTAATAGCTTATGGAGACTATCATTAAAGTCCTTTAGGAAAATGTTAACTTAAGACAATAGCTCATTGTAACTTAGAAATTAAATGAAAAAAAAAATTGACCTCTATGATGGAGTCTACCTTGATGACATAACTGTTAGCTCCTTGAATTGACATATTAGATGCCTTTGGCACTTACCTACCCCACCTCTAAGCTTTGCACACCTACGTAAAGGTGTCTAAGGCAAACAGTGTCCACCTGCAGACTTACATGATTAGTTGAACACTAATTGTAGCCAGGTACACCACCAGGGTACCCACTCAGGCATAAGCAATATTAAGAGAAACCTATCTCCCAGGTGTTTACCTAAACATATTGACAATGTAAGTGTCTACGAACTCGATAAACACATTTGACGTGCTTCCAACTTGCATGACTAGAAACGTCTTAAGCCATCAACCAAACAATCCGGGATAATGGTGAGCAAAAGTCCCTTTACCATGGGCATCCTTGATGAAGCCCTTCCGGATGGTATATATTCCTCCCTTTCTTAAACAACTATAATGGGATAGGCATCATGGATGACCACTTAGCACATTTCCATACAATGATGAGCTTCTACTACTTTTTTGATGCAATAATGTGCAAGGCAATTTCGATTACACTAACTAAAGCAACGTTGGTCTAATTTAACTAGCTTCCTAGAAACTGTATTCACTCCTTTGATAATTTAGCTAACCGGTTCCAACAACACTTCTTGAGTAGCAAAGTCTTGAGTAGGGACTCATCTACCTTATACAATATATGATAATGCCTAAATGAAATGCTGTGCGATCTTGAGCACTTTAATTAAGCCAAATTACTTACTTATCTTCAAAGTGTAATCTACAGTAACACTCTAAGCCATCATGTATGACTTAGATCCTTACAGCAAGCTCTTTGAAGCAATAGCCTTACATAGACTGGATATCTTTGAAGAGTTCATAACCACTGCTGAGCATATGGTTAGCTGTAAATGGGTTTATAAGTTGAAAACTAAAGTAGATGGTAGCGTCAATCGATTTAAGGCAATAATTATCACTAAGGGGTATAGTCAAAAGGATGGATTTAACTATAATGAAACTTTTATTCTAGTATTTAAGCATGCTACTGTGAGATTTTTTTTCTCTATTGTTGTAGTTTTTCATTGATGCATCCATCGAATGGATGTTCATAATACATTTCTAAATGGTGATCTAGATGAAGGGGGTTTAATAGATATTCCTCTTGGTTTGGAGGTTAAAGAGGAGTATAATGGTGATACTTGACTAGTTTGTAAGCTAAATAAATTACTATGCAGGTGCTAGTTGAAATAAGCTTCATGCCAATGAAAAGGGAAGCTGAGAGCATCTTTTAGTCAAGATTTTAAACAATCACATAGTGATTATGCACTCTTTACTTAAAGGGGTTAGTGATGGCTTTGTTGCTATTCTTATGTATGCTGATGACCTTGCTATTGCATAAAAATTTGGAATTATTTGAAAAGCTTAAGTAGTTTTTGAATACATGGTTCAAAGTTAAAGATTTGGGAGTGTCGTGATATTTTATTTGTTTAGAGTTAGCAATGTTAAATGAAGGCTTGAGTCAAAGAAAGTCTACACTTGATATTTTATTTGAAATAGGGTATCTTGGTACGAAATAAGCTATTATGCCAATTGTAGCCAATCACAAGCTCATATGAGTATATTCATTAAGTTATTAATTCCACTTCCTATAGGTAGATTATCGATAAGTTGCTATATCTTTTAATCACAAGGTTGGACAATGCATACTCCATTCATATTCTTAGCCAATTCATGGATTCACCCAAGCAATTACATTAGCTAGCTCTAGAGCACATGCTAAGGTACATTAAACAACATCTTAGATAGGGTTTGTTTTTTTTTTTCTTTTTTCATGTAAGTTTGACTTTGTTGTGAAGGCATATAGTGACATTGATTGGGGTAACTATTTTGATAAAAGGGGTTCTATAACCCATTTTTGAATGTTTCTTAGAAAGTCACGTGTGAGTTAGAAGTCTAGAAAGTAGTCAATTGTTTCTCGAAGCTTTGTTGAGCTAGAGTATAGGGCTATAGCTTGCACAATAAGTAAGATCATGTGGTTGTTGACTTTCCTTAAAAAGTTTATGGTTGATACCATATTTGTAGTTCAATTATTTTTGCGACAATCAATCCATAGTTCACATCCCTTATAGCTTAGTTTTTCATGAGTGAACTAAGTACTTAAAGTCAAGATAAAGTTTCTAAAGGCCTGGTTCTTCCAATCTATGTTCAGAGCAAGATATAACCGGTTGATATTCTTACAAAAGGACTTTTTGAAGCATAATTCAAGTTTTGTTTAAGCAAGATTGAAGTAGAGGCTAGAGTCTATTAGTAACAAATAAATCCTTTGTATGTATATTTTTTTGTGAATGAACAAGATTTTGAGAAATTGCCTACATGTAAAATCATAATTCTTGATGCAGGCTCTTTCCACAAAAAAGAGGAATCTTTTGTTACAATAGAAGTAGAAATGGTGTAGATGATTTGAGAATCAAAGTCGATTTGCTTCATAAAAAGAAAACATCAAAGGAGTAATCGACTTACATCATGATATCTTTTTCCTCCTCATTCTTATTTTGGTTTTTCTATTATGGATCTTGGTTCTCGCTTTATGGCATTTCCACAATAAAAAAAAATCTAATCCTACAAAGGATTGTTCATGGAACTACTATCAAGATTCTTTCAACCATGTCTTAGTATCATTCTAATGTTCATTGTTTTACCATCATTTACTCTCTTATACTCAATGGACAAGGTAGTAGTAGATCCAGCCATTACTATCAAAGCTATTGGACATCAATGGTATTAGACTTATAGTTTTGATGAGCTGTTGCTACAATAGGAGTATACAGAGATAAAGTTTACTAGCCATCTTGAATGGTAGTGTTGAACCCACTTTATTTATTTTTCCTTTTTCACATGTGTATTTTATCCATGCATATGTACCTCATCAATAAGATAATTGATTAACATAGTTATGACTTCAAGGGAGCCTAGTAGGATTTCCTAAAATTTTCATATTATGTGTATAAACGTGATATGAAAATCGCTTTAGTAGTAAGAGATCATAAGACTCTAGTTAGTTAGTTAGTCTTTAAGGTTTCCAATTTTTAATTTATGAACTTATTGTATTATATAAATAATTAAGGATATCCAATATTTCACAATTTCTCAAAACTGTAGAGAATTGGTATTTTCTATCAAACGATAAGATTAGATAGTGAAGTTCTAAAACTTAAACTTATGAAAGTTATAAAATTTATATATTAATAATTACATGTAATAATTCAAACCAATTGCATAATCTATCTTCAAATTCTAAGTTCTATGTATCTCATTGCTGGTACTCATCACTCAGCTCTTAACCCACGCTTAATTATCTAGTAACATATAAAAGAAAACTGTTGAGAAATATGCTACACAAGCTTAGTGAGAAATCCTTCATATTATATTGACAAGTAAGTTATCAAACAATTTATTAACAATCATATAAAATCATAAACGAGCAGTATGTCAAATAATATATATGCAGTGGACTAGTGTTGCATATGATATTGGATTTGATGCTCTCCGAAGTAAGGGTTAGAGATATATTGACACTAATCACAATCAAGCTTTAGTACTTGAGTTTTTTTTTAGCCATATGTATATATATATATATATATATATATATGTATAGAAATTTCCTATTTCACGAAACGAGTTTCTATTTCTAATAGTCTAGTAGTATATAAATTCTTAAGTCTATCGGTAAAATGGCCCCTACAGTCCACGCTCATGCCCTGCAGCGGTGTTTTCTAGACTCAACTCCCAGCCACCCACGATTAGCGTCTCCGGTGTTAGGTAAACCCATGAGCTAAGAATAAGGTCTTATTGTACTAATACTTCTGTACTGTACTAATCAAATCATGTGATAATCCATCCCTCTAAGGCTCTTCATTACCAATCGATTGAGGTGATGACCAGAACATTATATGTAATGTTCATGCTTATGCATGATTCATTTAATTTAAGTTAAGTTAAATATGATCAAGTCAATTTATGAGGTGATCAATAAATATTAACAAACCATTCAATTATGCAGTGATAAATTAAGCAGCTAGTTATTTAGCTATTATGTTTCACAACATTTTACACAACATACAACCAACATTCAAGTAGATGCATAACTCGAACTCCTAGGTATCAAGTTATTAATATTTACTTTGGTGCACTAATTATAAGCACAAAACAAATATAAAGTCATCAGGAGTATTCACTTGGTCATTGAGTTTATCAATGGTCATAATAATCTACTTGGTAAGTTGATATTTGTATTGGAATCACCTGACATTTAAAGAATATAAAAGATAATAAGCATTTAAGAGGAATAATTAAGTTATTCGCATACTTAAAAATAGCTACCTAAATTAGCTATTGATTCAAACGAAATCTCAAGTTTGAGCTTTTTTTTCAATTATGTATAACTTTTTCATTTTGGTTCTAATTTTTATGAACTTATAGTTCATCTTTATTCTTTTCAGATGTACTTTTTTGTAGTAGGGTCCAAATGTTGTAATTGCATCTTTCACGGTAGTTTAAAAATAATACGAATTTTATTATTTTGACTTTAATAATTATAATTGATTATTTTAAGCTGTTCTTTATATATTTATGGTTTAATAAATATTGAAATTTTATATTTTTGTAATTTTCTTATTTTTAAGTCTATTTTATCATAATTTACTTATTTTGTTATTTTTAAAGTTTGATACTTATTTAATTCATTTTTGTTATTTTAATAATTTTATATTTAGTCAATTATTTTATTATTATTAATTATTAATTTAATTAAAAATTATTAAATGTTGACATGGCAGCATTAGAATATTCTACGTATCACTTCCATAAATTTTTCACATTTTTCAATTTTTCCTATTTTGTATTTTACTTAATATTTATATAATTATATTTAATATTATATTTTATTAAATTTTTTAAATTAATCCATTTTCCTTTTTCTTCAAAGGTCACATTATACACACTTATATGTATATCATCTTACTTTATTTAATAATTTAATGTTATTGTATATTATACATATNTGAAAGATGATGACAATCCTTCACATTAAGTGTTTTTAATTGCAGAAGGTAGTCATCAGGTTCATTCTTTGGCCATATCTCTTTCATCTCTAGGCCTTCAATTCGTAATTCCTGTAAGCTGGGAAACACAACCTGCTAAAGCTTACATTACAACGATGATATGATACATCAAACCCTAAAATGAATAGCATTTAAGAGGAAAAAGGTCGAACCTTCTCATCAAACAAAGGGGAGAGGTCAACTCCTGTATTGCTTCTCAAGCTAGTCCCTTGAAATCGTTTTTCTAATTTAACCAAGTTAGAGGGTCTTAAAACGAGTCCCTTCAATTTCATGCACCTAATTATCGACAATATTTTCAAAACCGGGAAGTATAGCTCATAATGCCCTGAGCAGAAATGAACTAAGCTATCAAGGTTTTCAAGCTGCAAGGAACTCAAGTTGTAGAATCTCATTGCCTCTGTTAATGCCATATCATCTTCTTCATCATCAGTAGAGATAACTTCCTGTAAACTTTTGCAGGACGATATATACATATTTGTATGCATCGGAAGACTCCTAGATATGGCATCAGGAAAAAGATATATCAAACTGTGACAATTTTCCACATAAATATCACTTGAACTTGGAAAAGTCAAAGCTTCCTCTAATATATGACCCTTCATCACCACATGCCTCAGTTTTGGTAGATCAAGCAGTCTTACTTTTGTTAAATTATGCAATCTTTCCGCTAGATGTGAATCAAAAATTGACAATACCCTTGCACATCCCTTAGTCTCTATGGATACTAGCTTGCAGAATGAGTCTTTACAGAGATTACTGTCCCATATGCTTATGACGCTCTGCAAAGAATCCAGGATCAGCTTCTCCAACCGTGGAAGTATAACCTGAGAGTATCAATACATCCGTAGAATTTAGAGCTATGATACTTATAGTTTTTGAGCTTTTATAAATAAATATAATCCTGAATGATTTATTGATTATAAGAGATCGACGAATGATGTTGTAGAGTGGCAACAAATTTGCAGCCGGTATTGCTGATGGTCTAGTGTGATAAATACAAAACATAATTGAGCAATGTGATCAATTAGATAATGTATTCATTTATAGGATTCCTTTGACAAAGTTTTAGTGAGTAACAAGCAAGTTAGGAATGATTAGACATCCATTCGGGAGCCTGAAAGGGAGTGTTCAAATCAATGATATTTTTCGTTCTACATACTAACAAGTTGTTGATAAGTTGTAGTAGGTGATGTTACATAATGTTAGGTGAATGTTATTTTTCTCTATTAAACTGTGTCTCTTTCTTGTGAAGTAAAATCATTCAAATCATCAATCATATTCTATTTTACCATAAACTCATAAATCGTGACCTCGCATGGAAAATTCCTATGACACGTCATAAAACTAGTGGCAGTTTAACCAGTGGAAAACTAGAAATACCTGAACTAGGAAGTTATTAACATTTACACTATCTTCGGAGCAGAGGAAAGAATTGAAAAAGAAAGAAAATGAGAAGAAGGATTTAGGAGGGAATGAAAATCAATGGAAAATATTTGTTTGGATAAAAGAAGAATTATCATAGAAGGGAAATTAATTAATTTTTTAAAATTTATTGAAGTACCAAAAGGCCCTCAAAATTTAAATATGTTTTTATTTAAGGATCATTTAAGTCATTTTGAAAAATTTCCTCCCAATTCTCTCAATACATGGAGGGAATGATTTTTGGGGATCCAAAAGAAATCTTTCCTTCATCAATCACTTTTCCTCCACTTTTCACACTTTTCCGAGAAAAGAAATCTTCTCTTCTCTAATTCCTTTATTCCATTTTTTCCTTCAACACAAACATAGCGTTAAGAAAATTTTGAAACAATCAAATGCGGTATATTCAAATTAAAACACGGCATTTTCCATTTTTCTATTTCTTGTACTTAAACAGAAAATTACGATGTAAAGCCACCATTATCACGTATTCTTAGCACAAACTCCAAAACGTAAAACCCATGTTTATTGATAAAGTAACCTCGAGGAGTTGTTTACCACGACCAAAGTTCCTCTGCGGTGGAATGGTCCTTAACATTTAAAAAAAAAAAAAAAAAACTCTGACAAAGTTAGACTTTACCTTAAATTTCAACGTCCATGGCTAGTTTGCAATTTTTCTAAAATTTGTTAATTATTTTTAAATAATAAATTAATATTTTTCATTACTATAAATAATACTATTCATACATTTTTTTTTTCATTTAATTTTTCACACTTCAATAAATACTAAACGTGTTGGTTTAAAATTAGTAATTATATCGAACTCACAAAAATCTCATTGATAAAGTGAAGTGTTCTTTAATAGTGAGAGTTTCCTAAGTAACTTTTGAAAAGAGCAAAGGAACTTTTTAAGTTGTATAAATGATTGAGGACCCAAAATAAAGCCTAATACAATAACTAACATCGCATGTAATTTGGTTCACAAAATACAAACTTGTGGAAAGAAAAATTTAATAGAATGTGATAGAGAGATTGAAAAGAAGAAGAAGAAGTAATTGAAGCTACAGTCTCGGGTACTCACGTGTAAAAATTAAAAAAAATTAGAACATATAATGGGTAAAGAGGACTAACCAGCAACAAAGTCTTTTCTTCGATTTAACAACATCATATATTTCCTTTGTATCAATTGTAACGATCCTAAACTTTATAAAACGGTTGTAAAATAGTAATTTTTCTTAAAAATTCATAACGTTAATTTTCTTTTTCTCAAAAATATTTATGGAAAAAAAAAATTACATCCTAAGACATGGTGGGCTTTTGTAATTTTTATGTACTTTCAAAAATTTTCAATTGGAATAAAATGTCATATATAAAAAAAAAAATTAAAAAAAAAAGGTTCAAGGGAGTACAATGTCTAGCGACTAAAGGAAAAAAATGCACATAAAATTTCTTTGGGAATAGGATGTACCTTTTGGTTGAAGAAGGATTCATCCTCTCTAGTATCTTTATTTGGGCGCTCTTTATTTCCATGCTTGACAGTGATGAATGTCCTCATTTTGGGACAATGAGATATTATCAACTGCGTTAAGCAAGGGAATTGATAGTGATGATTTCCACGAGAGAACGTCCTAAGATTTTCCATATTGGAAATGCTTAGATAGGACAATGACGAAAATTCAATTTCTTGACGGTCAGTTTTCTCCTCCAAAAAAATTTCCTTCATTGTCATACATGAAGCAATGGATATATGACTAATGTTTCCTGATGACTTTGCCATGGATGACGAAAAAAGATTTCTTGATCAGATATAGGACAGATGGAAATTCTTGGAGGTTCCTGTTCCATAAATTCTTTAACCTTGGCAAATTGCTTAACTTTAAATTTATTTTCAAAGATTGATTCAAGCTAGCTTCATGAGTGTCTTAACTTTGTCATGTGGAAAATTGTTTCCATCGACGCACAATCTTCAACTACCAAGGATTCCAAGCTACTAAGTTGCTGTAGCAAATTGGCATCAAGAGCATACAAGAGGGAGTTGCATTTCAACAGTTCTAAAAACTTGAGACTGCACAAGTTCACTGGATGTTGGATGTGAGAAATCTTTCTTAACTTTGGCAGTTCGCATAATGTCGTGGACTCCAAACAGGGGAGCGAAACCTATCAAATAAAGAAAACATGTTTTTAGGATAGCTTTATTGAGCTCAACATATGGGCTTAATAATAAATTGAAATTATATTTCCAAGCATGTACAATTTATCCTACAGCTTTAGGCATATAATAGCACAATATATGGAAGTTTGGGCATATTCCAGAATAAGACATGTTTGCTATATATTTGACCCCCTAAATCAACAGATGTAAAATTTCCAAAACTTAAAAGAAAAACAAATCAATTGAATAGGTAAAAATGAAGGGATATAAATATTTATGTACCATCTAAATCTATTTTCATACATAAGTTTGACATTAAGTTTCAACAACACTCCGTGGGAATTTCTACAAAAAGTGTATTAGATGCTATTAGTTAAATAGTCAATATAGATAATAATTAACAACCAATTTAGCAAAAAACTTTCTTGCCATGAATAACCAAACCCTAGCTCTCTCACCCCAAAATGAGCCAATTAATCGAATGTTCTAAGGAAAAAGAAAAGATTAAAACCAATAATTCCAAACGGTTTGCAGTAGAAAAAGACACGGAAGAAGATAAAGTAGAAGGTAACTCTAATTGATGAGTCAAATCTAGGAGGATTCGTCACAAGTTTCAAGTCCAACAACAATTTCTGTTCAAAGAGAGTTTCAACTGCTATCTTCCCAATTGGTTAAGCAAAGGAGAAAATTAAGTAAATTTGGAAATATTATGGACCCAAAACATCTCATCTTGACTTAAGTGATGCAAGATGTTAATTGCAATTCATATAAAAGGGTTAATATTACGAATGATACCTATTCTTTGCTAAATTATACAATTTATTTTATTTACATTGAAAAAATCAGTTTATTATTTAATTGAACATTTTGTAATTGTTTTTACTACTTGAATTAACTTTGTTAAGTCGATTTTACTGACCTAAACATATGAACGAATTAGGAACTGAATGCTCTGCATACCCTAAGGCTAGAGGATAGTCGGAGGCCACCTATAAAGAGTTGCGCGACTCCTAACCAAGTAATCACCAACCAACCCCCAATCCTTAAGTGGCTAAAACAACCGATCAAGGCAAAATGGGTCATAATTTACTTTAAAAAGTGGATCATTCGACTTGTTAGTGGCTATAGGTTAATTCTTGGGTCGTTGTCATGTCAACATTAGCAAATGGACTTAATGAAATAAGTTTAGGTGATAAAAAAGACCACGAAAATTTTAATTAGATAGTAAATTAATTTTTTCAATGTATAAGTAGTAAATTATATATTTTGAAAAAATTTATGTACCATTTGGACTATTAACCCCAAATAAAATATGAAAAGAAAAAACTGATTGCAGCAACCAAAGGACATGAATACAAGTCTATTTAGAAAGAAAATTTTTTTTTCTTTTGTTTTTCCCTTCATATTTCTTAACACTATTTTGTGCTTACTAAAAGGAAGATGTAATAACTGTATTGCCATGTTTGATATGCATGAATGATCTACAATGTGATGAAATATGATAAGGATTAAAATGATAAATCTTTTTCTGTGTTCATAATTATCCATGGAATAAAATGAAATTAAATGTGCATATAATAATATTTATAAAAAAAATATTCTTAATTATTTTACATCATAATTTGTTTGAAAGTTAAATAAATAATTTTAAATTATTGCAACTAATGAGGTTAGAAGGGAGTCATGATTGTGCCTCCTTAAATGTAGAATTAAATTCCCCCTTAAAGCTAGAATTATTGATTATAAGGAATTGTGATTTCACTTTTTAGAAGCACTTCCAGAGATGGGAAAAGGATTGAAACAAATATCATGATTCCATTTTAAGTTTATTCTCATAAAATTCCCATATATCAAAGTGACATTAAAGTTCCCTTATGTCAATGGTTTGGAATATTTTAGTAGTCATGTGTTGTGCAACAATTAGTTACAAATGCTAATTTGATATGTAGCTATTACATGAAATGTTAATAAAATGTAAAGAAAGTAAATTAAACTCGTCCTTTATTATTAGGGGGATTCTACAGTCCCATCCTTATTTTTAACAGAAATAGTCCCATCCTACATCCCATTATCCATTTACATTGTTTTAAATCCGAATCATTGAATCTAAAGTTCATTCAAAGGTTGTGGTTTAAATCAATACAAATTAAAGATGAGATGGAGGGTGGTACCAATTCTATAAAAAATAAGGATGGAATTATAGAAAAATCCCCTATTACCAATGTTACTGCATATTGTTGGCCATAATAATTAAAGGCTCAGGTCTGAGTCGGCCTACATCAACAACTCCATGCCCTCAACCCTCTCCTATTAACTTAACTTCACTACATTTTTAACCACGGTCATTATTTCTAACTTCCCCTTATCAAACAATATAATCTCATTCACTTCACCAACCCTTGCTCTTTGTCCTTTCTTTTTCATTCACTCCTCTATGAGCCTCTCTCTTTAGACCCTAACTCCATTGGCCACATAACATCTTTAGCTAAGGAATTTCCAAAATTAGGTTGTACTATGACAAAGGTAACAAGTAAACACCAACATATAAATTTGCATTTGCATGTACCATTGGACCATGTCAATCATACCTTGGTTTTCTAGTATAATACCATCTGCTAGTTCAATTCTCAGCAGATTGACGTGCTGCATAGCGTAGTTTAACCTTTTAGCTAATGTTTGATTTATAAAATTGAGTGAACTCCCTATGTTTGCTAAAATGCTTATTTTATCATAGTATCCCATAACCCATATGTTATCGTAGATATTGTTGCTAAAGCCATCTAGAGAATAGAGAGTAATTTTGATAAGTCTACTTCCAATCCATCCTCCTCTTCTTTGCTTACTTTAGCGGCTTCTTCATCTTTTACTATCAAAATATTTGAGTTGCTTTTGCTTGCATTTATGCACAAAGGCCTCAATGCACCAAAAAAATGTCCTTAGTATTGATGACAATTGTGATGGTGTATTAATGTAAGGTGGTTTCATTTATGGTGTTTTATTAGTCCATCGGTTACATGGTTTGTAAGGGATACTAGAGGGTTGAAACACGTAAACTCTCTCTCTCTCTCTCTCTCTCTCTCTCTATATATATATATATATATATAATTATATATCTATTATTAAAGTGTTTAAAGCCTTAAGTAATCATCGAAACAATATCTTGATTATTTTACTTATTTAATCTTTTAAATAAAATTTTCATTATTGATAAATAATTTTCTTTAATACATTTGATTATAAATATAGGATAATTTAGGGATTTTAAGAAAATATAACCCTCTTCCTATCGCTCTCTCCCTCCTTTAACATTCCCACTACTGCCTTTCTCTCTCTCTCCTCAAACATTCCCACTATTCTTTATTCCTCTCTTCATGATAAGAATGCAACCGGAGTGGGTTCAGAACAGGTTTTGTGAAACCTTAACTTGCCCCTATAGGATTTAATGTTTTTCAAAATTCAATAAAAATGTTACAGGGTTTTACCTCCTATTTCCAAAACTCGACCCTATAAGGTTCTGTATCCTATAGGAGTGGGTTGTTATAAGGTTTATATGAGATTAAGTAGAGAATAGAATGGAAAAAGTTAAGTAGTATTAAGATCATATTTACTAACTTACAAAATAATAACAATTGAAAATTAAATGTGTTATACAATGTAAAACTTGCATAAGATATGTATGTTGTATAAGTTAAGAGTAAATATTTTTATTAATATATGCTTTTTTTTACTAGGTCGAGTTTTCTATTAAGTTTTTTTGTAATCCCAAAACCTAATCCTAAACCTTATAGCGTTTTAAATTATATCCCAAAATCTGACTTTAAACCCTATAGCATAGTATCCTATAGGGTTTTTATTGGGTTTGACAGGTCAGATACCTTTTAACGACCTGCTCGGTTTTATCCCTACTTCACGACCACCATCTTTCTCTTCCTCATCTATTATTATTTTTTATCAATATTATAATATATTTAATTATATTACATAATTTTATTCATTTTCTACATACGTAATGCGAGTGTGTTATTTGCTAGTGTATATACACACACATACACATACCAAAGAAAAAATTATTTCAATAACGAAGGTATTATGCTCATTCCAGCCCCTCATTCGTTTGGTTCTTATCCTATCTTATAGTTGCCTTGTCCTTTTCTCTTGAACCTTAATATCACGTTTCATATGGATGAATGAAAATGATTGAAATGG
The DNA here is from genome assembly GCA_024138015.1 of Lumnitzera littorea. NCBI lineage: Eukaryota > Viridiplantae > Streptophyta > Magnoliopsida > Myrtales > Combretaceae > Lumnitzera > Lumnitzera littorea. The sequence goes on from JAMXBB010000004.1 coordinate 7,512,518, forward strand.
AATTGAATGGAATGAGGAGCCAATAGCAAATCCTTTCACATGTTTGGAAATATTTATAGAATGGAATAGAATTAAATACGTATGTAGTAATAATTATAAAAAAAATATTCTTAATTATTGAGTGTTATAATTGAATTGAAGCTTAAATAAGTAATTTGGTTATTAAAAATAAATGTGAGAGACATGGAATGCCTTTTTAAAAGGGGAATCGCTTATTCTGCCTTCTTAAAAGCATAATCGATTTCCTCCTTAAAACTAGAATCACAATTGCAACTTTTAAATGCACTTCCAAACTTAAGAAAAGGAATAGAACTTGGAATCGCAATTCCGTTTTGATCCATTCCCACATATCAAACATTTCATAAGCCTTCATAAAGCCAGTAACACCTCTCCTTCTCCTCTACTCTAAGACCCTCTTTAAACCTTAACTATACAAGAACTTAAACCTCCATTTTCTTGTAAAAAATTCATCCAAAATTAATTTTAAGGTAAAACTAAGTTTTAGGGTTCACAAACTTAATTGTCATATAAAGGAGGAGCCTTATAATTATAGATACACTATAGGGCATCGTTCTTGCTTTTGCTTCATATTCGATATGTAATTAGTGTAATTATACATTATTTAAGAGGTCATTGTCAAACCCCAATTTATCTCAACTGATGCTCTTGGGGGTCGATGAATATTCTAAAATTTTTAATTATTGTTTCACTCTACAAAGTCAGTCAATATCTTAGATGTTGTCGAGTAAAGGATGGGTGAATGGGTGAAGCTCAATATTGATTGCTTTGTCCATCACAATTTAGGCCAATGGATTATGAGATTTTCTAAGTGGCTAGAGAAAATTGATAGTCTATGCATTGCATCCTAATATATCGTCTATGAATGGATCCAAAAAAAGTAGATACTGACAAAAATTCACATGTTGCAGTTTGAACGATTAATTTGAATCACATTTTTAGTAAAAAAAATTATATGTAATTTCTACATGTAAGGAGAAGTTCCAAAGGCTTGAGTGTGGTAAAGTGGCTTCTGTTGATAGAGAAGCGAATGCAATTCCTAGTCATCTTGAAAATCCTGCGAATGGTTCCAACAACTATGAATGTTTGTTTTTTTCTTCCACCGCTATCTGTTTGTAATTTTTAAGATGGTATCTAATTTTGTGTTGTAATTTTAAGGAGAAAAGGACTTCTTTGGGACTGAAATGGGGCCGAGAGTCCTTGTTAGCTTGTAACTAGCAGTCAAACTGCCTCCTTCCTTCTTTTTATTAATCTATCATTTTCCTAGTTTATCAGGCAAAAAAAAAAAAAAAAAAAAATTTATCTTTATTGCTATTCAGCTCATGAACAAGAATAAAATTAACATCTTAATTTTGAAAAAAAAAAAAAACAGAGTGTGTAAAAATAAAAATGTAATTAAGTAAATTGCTAACAATCTTCGCTTTTCCATACATTCTCTATTTCTTAAAGTATAAATCTTTTCCATTTTTATATATCTATATATAAGTTCTAACCATTTAATAAGTGCTATAAGGCATCTTAATGGAACCTACATAAGAAAAAAATCTAGAAAATAGAAGTCACTTTTTTTTTTTTTGGCTAGTAGTAGTCATCATATTATATAGGTTTTTCCCCTCACTTTATGGGTATTATATACTTAATTTAAGGTGGAATAAAATAGTTCTTCTTTGCTGCAGATTTAATTCTATGTTTGGTTGACAACTTCACCAAATTATTATTGTTGCAAAATAAAAAAAATCATGATTTTTCTATAGGACCGAAGGAAAAACCATTATTTGGTAATTTTCAGCATATATTTCTAAATATATCCATAAAACTCAAAGGAAATACCAAGGAATAGTTATTACTTATCCATTTTATTCCTTGAGCAATTGCAATCTTATTATTACATTATTTTGCTCTATAAACCAAATGTGTTATTAACAAGCTATATGAAGAAAAAACAAGCATAAGCATATGGACATTAATTTGGCACAAATTATAATCTGACCTGACGTCCATTGAAAAACTCAAATGGGGAGTTGTCGTCATCCTCAATGATTTCCCTACTTGCTTTGGAGCAAAAGGTTGAGATGCCCCGTAAATTAGCTACTTTCAACTGACGCAAATGTTTCAGCTCTAACAACTCAACACTTCCTCTATCATCAATGCTGTCCATTTGAGAGTAGGTAATAATCTCTTGTATCATTGTGCTGTCTGTTATCTCAATCACCTCAAGATTTGGAAGGTCGTTTACCAAAGAGGAAGAGAAGAGATTCCTTAACTCATCGCAAGCTTCTATCTTTATAACTTTCAATTTTCGGAAGGAGTTTAGGGCAAGATCATTTTCACATATCTTTTGTAAGTTGATTAAACCGAAAAGGGACAAAGACTCTAGAACAGGAAAGGGATTCGGATGATTTGAGTGAATGATGTATTTGATAGATGGAAAGCTTCCTACATACATACACTTCATCACTGGAAAACCTTTCCTAGATAACATAGTAAAAAATTCCTCCATTCCAGTCCAGCCATGTAGATCTAATTGTTGAGTCTTCTTAAAAATTATTTGCAACCATTCTTTAAATATGAACTTACTGTTGTGAGAATCTAGCTCTAATTGTAGAGTTCTTGCCTCGCCATAAAGTTTCCAAGCCCAAATTTTCCCAATTTGTATTTTATGCTCAACTAATCGTTGGGAAGCCATATTAGTAGGAAAAGAGGCAACACTGGGAATACAAACGGTGAGATTACTTAAATATGGCATATTGTTCAACTCGTTGAGGCTCGCGTTGCGAATTCCTTCTGCATCCCATTTGGTAAAGTCCAGTGGTAAGGTTAGTTCTTCCAAATGTATCAAACTTCCCAATACACCAGGTTCAATTACTTCCAAATCATGACAAACATCCAAATCCAAGAGTCTTAGATTGCTCAATTCCCCGATATCCTTTGGTATTCGAGATATTTTGGATCCGCAAAAAGTGAGAGACCGTAATGTCTTTAACTTTCCAATTGACACTAGATCTTTAATTGTGACTCGATCTAGACATAATGTATGAAGTTTACCGAGGAATTGAATAGATGAGGGCAGTGAGGTAATGATGCAATCAGAAAGATCCAAGACTTTGAGTTCCCTCAATTCTTTGAAAAATGCATCAGGGATTTCCAGGTGAGCTTGTTGATTTACTTTACCATATATTAATAACATATCCAACATTGGACATGTTAATTTTTCAGGAAGTTCATGCATTTGATCATCCAAATATAGAGCAATAAATCTGCACCCTCTTAAGTAATCGTCAGAGTATGTTGTCAACCTTTTACCGTTCCTAATTACCAGCGAGGTGTGAATTTTTGATGTAATAGAGAGGGCAGCATCACTTAACCTGTCATGTAATTTGACGAAACCTCTCCTATAGTTCTCCATCAAGCAAGAGGCCATGAGATTATCAAGAAGTATTTTGACCTTTTCTCTTGCTTCTTCCATCGTATGGTCACCTTTTAGAAGCCCCAAGCCCATTCCATATATTAGCAGATCATCAATCGAAATGATTTGTTTGCCGATTCAACCGCACAGCAAAAATAACGATTTTGCCTCCTCGCTGTCAATGAGATGATAGTTGAACTCCAATGATTTTTGTATAAACTCTTCAATTCTCAGGTTATTGGATTTTCTTAGTTCACTTAATGCTTTGACCCAGTTTGATGAAAAGCAGGATTTCAGACTAGCAGCCAAAGGAGAAATTAGAACCGGCAAACCTGCACATTCTTTGGCCAACTGATCAGTTAATGTGGCTTCTTCTTGAGCTCGATCTCCTACAATTTGCTAGAAGAAGTCTATTGCTTCACATTCTTCCAAACGATCGAGATGAAAATTTCGTTCAGTGTTCATCTCATTCATCAACATTTTTTCATCTCTTGAGGTCAAAAGCAATTTGAATTCTTGATTATCTTCAAAGGGAATCCCTAATTGCTTTAAATCTAATTTTTCCCAAATATCATCCAAAATTATGAGGACTTTCCGCTTTTGGCTTAACCTCTCACGAAGGCGATGCTCTTTCTGATAAGTGCTGCTCTCCTCGTTCATTTTTAAGCCTAATCTGTAACGACAACAATAATTTTACGTCAAATTGTTGGATGTGGTGCTAGGTTTAGAATAAAATGGATTAATAACAATTGGATTATTGATTAACTGCTAGTTGATTATGCATGAAAATCGATTTCTGCAAAAGCCTTTGAAACCGTTATAGACCTACACTTTTAAAACTCCGACTTTAGGAGCCTGCTCCCCACATTTTTGAAACTTGGACTCTAGGGATATGCTCACCCCCACCCCACACTTTTAAAACTACGACTCCTGGAACTCACTCGATATTTAAAAAAACTAAACTTTATGGATCATAAAAATATCTACACTTTCAAGAAAGACTCCAACGAGTACTAAAGGTTTGCAATCTAGGGGTGGAGATCCATACTTTTGCGTTTCAAAACGATCTCTAAAGGGGAGTATAAGGGTCCACACTTTGAAAACTTGTCTCTAAGGATCTGGCTCCAGGTGATTGTGTATTTTAATTCGCATTAAATATTAATTAGTCAATTATGTGACGCAATGTGCAAATTGTTTGCTGCATTAGAACTATTAGGAACGTATGTGGTATGGATTGTTATTCTGTTTGCATGTAAATTTCATTTCAGCTGACTATGAAAAATCTGATAGCTATAGTTATCTAGGATATGATGTGTACTACAGAGGATGAAATGATGTAAACTACGGTAAAGGAAGGAAAATGTTACAAAAAGTTATTTAAATTTAAATTTTATTTTTTTTTATCCTATCAGTTATTTTTTTTTATGAATATATTGGTAATTTTATTTTTTAATCTATTTTCTTTTTAGTAATGATTAAGATTCATTTCATTTTTTTTTCCTTTCATTATCCAAACAAAATAAAATAACACAAAAACCTCTATAATTCTTTTCTTCTGCATGCATTCCTCCATATTCCTTCCCTCATGTCAAACAAAGTGCCAATGTTGATTAACTGGATTTATTTTTTTCATATTATAATTAGTAAGCATGTAGGATTTTATTGAATTTTGGAGAATTTTTTAATTAAATTTAAGTATTATTATGAGACCCTACTAATAAGGGTTTTTATGGATTTATGCTAGTAATTACATGGTTGTATTTCAAAGAGCTGTCTCTCTTTAATTCCTCGATGTCATTTACTGTTAGATCTCTTATCATATCCTATCTCACTGAAACCCATCCTTTAAATGAGAAATAACTGAAATGCTCAAAATTCGTTCTTTTAGCATCATGATATTTGAAATGTCACTTGCTTTTTCCCTCGACGAATTAAATATCTAAGGCTTGAAAGAAAAAAAAAAAGACTGAATTGTAATTTTGAGACGTTCAAAGTCCGCTTTCTCGAACTTTTTAATATATATTTTGATTAATATATTTAATAATATTATTATATAAAATTAGTTATCATAAATCAATTAAAAAGTGATAAGCAGTGATAAAACACACGTACATAAATTACGGCTATTAAGATAGAGGACTGCAAAGTGATAAAATGTGAAAACACATTAATTAAAGTAAAATTTGCCCTTAGAAACTTCCTCCATGTTCGGGGAATTCTATCATCAAACATCTTAACTATAGTAAAATCTTTCGAATTATAATAAAAGTAAAGCCAATTAACAGTACTAGAAGAAGCAATCAACAACCTTCGTAAAACTATTAACAATCTTCGAGATAAAGTTACCAACAGCCTTTTTAAAACTATTGGTTCCATTTGTATCATAAATCACCTTCAAGTTACAGTAAACTTATGTCATTAATGGTAAAATAAATTACAGGTGATGGCACGATACAGTCACTATTAAGTGATCCTATCATAGAGTTTTCCATCCCATTATTCCATGCTTCCTAATTTTCTTCAACCAAAAGTTTTCCCCGATCACTGCCCCGTTAATATAACCAGTGGTAACAAGAGACAAAAATACAAAATATAGGGTAACTTCCACTTTATGCAACTATATTTTTATTTTTGATATTTATAAATCTGAGTTATTCAACATCCTGAAATTGTTAACTTTACCTAAGGAAAAAAAAACTGCTAAATCACTGTTATGGAACACGGCATAAGTAATATTCCGCCCCACCTAACTTCATCAGAATCTAATAATTTTAGCCTGATTCATATTTTCATACTTCCTGTTTCAGTTATCTTAATAATTAAATAAAGGACATCCTACGCAACAAAAAGGTTGGGGAAAATAAGCCAGTCTTCACCGTCATCGAATGCTCTTACGGAGAAAAAGAAGCGGAAACTGGAGAATTGAGCATCCATTATCGGATTATATATTTCAAGGAAAGGAGAAAAGAAAGCACTTATTTTATGTTTTGATGGCTTAAGGGAATCTAACTTATATTATTAGCAATTGCATACTTTTTACCAGCGAATGACCGTAATCAACGGCAATTGCGTTCACGTAGTCATTGACTTCTCATGTTTGAAGTGTAATCTCTCAAATTTGTTGTTCATCCGACTTTGAGGTTAATGTATAAAGGTCTGTACGAAATCAATTCATTTAATCTGCGACTTGTTTTTTAAGGAAAGCCGTAAAAATAATACTTTTTTCAAAAGAATAGATTATTTACTTGGTGGGGTTAAAAGTGATTGTCATAGTTTTTTTAGATAAAAAATTTAACAAAAATATTAATAGGGACAGGATGGTGAATAACTTAGGTATGCAAGACTTTTTTTTTTCCCAAAGGTAGGCAAGATGTTAAAAATACGAGCTTGTAAGGTGTCAAAGTATGGAAAAAAAGATTTGTTAGATATTATATACTATGTGTAGTGTATATATATAATATAAATACTAATAAAATATTGATACAAATAATAACAAAAATGATAAGTTTAAAATTAATTACTATTCATGATTTGTACATATCATATATGTTGATATTTTATTAATATTTACACAATACATATACATAATTAAGATCAGCAATTTGAGATCTAGACAAAATAAATCATGATATAATACGATATAATTTAAATGAGTTAGTATATGGAAAAATTTAACACAACATATAAACGGGTCAAATCGGTTTAAATACGGATAAATTTATATTTAGGTTCGGGGTTAAGATTTTAGATCTAGATATGAAACACGAGACATACTATATATTTTTCTATATTTATATTTTGTTGCAAAAAATCATTTTTTTTTAAGTCAGAAATCTCAATTAAAGGTATGAAATATTTTTAACTATATTTTTTCTTACTATATTGTAATTTAAATAAGAAAAAAATTATGAACACATGTCTAGATTTTTTTACTGTCTCACGTGAAAATCTAAGAAATAATATAATAAATATGGATATATATCAACACCAATAATAAGATTAATATTCATTTAATCCACTTAATTTATTAATGTTATATAACTTAAATTTTCATATTTTCTATATTTGGTAAGATTTTATTATACTAAAAACTTTTGCTAGAGTTATAACTTTTTTATTAAGTATAAAGATACTATATTATTTATTTTTGTAAAATTTAAATAATGTTATCATCCTTTTCTCTTTATATATATATATATATTAAAGATTTAATTATAACTTTTTAATCGATAAATGGTATTAAATTTAAGATAAATGAGATATGATGATATGATAGTACGAATTATCAGCTCCAATATAAACAAATCTAACCCGAATATGAGATATATTAGGTGACAAGTTTAAGTTTTTATATAGGATTAACTGATAGATTGTATTATGGGTTTAGGTTTTTTTAATATGAATTTATTTAGATACGGAAAAAAGACACAACAACATGAATCGTCCGCTTTATTTATTTGTTTACGGAATTTTTTTGTCTCCAAAATTCGGTAAATTGAAATAAGCAGCTTAAAATATTGTGGTTTTCAGGCAACTACGAATATTAAGAACAAAGGATTGGCAGACTGACCTATATGCCAAGTCATCTTGAATCCTTTCCGTGTCAGAAGATCTCGACACAGTAGCAAAAGCGACCTCATCAAAATCATAACCGAATCTCTTTTCATGGACTTGCCTCTCAACTTCCTTCAATAACGTGGACTTGCCCACGCCAGAAGCACCCCAAATCCCAACAATCCTGATATTCGCATCCAACAAAGCTTTGTTGATGTCCTCCAGCACGGAAGCTCTCGATTTCGTGATGATATATCCATTCCCCGCAGCGTATGTGCCTGTGACTATCCCTGGTGGTGGATTTGGGTATGAGATTCTTTTGAGCTCGTCAATGGCTTTCGGTATATCATCAGCCTGCTTAGCAATACGGTACCGAGTAGAAGGATTTGGAATGGTTCCACGGAAGCAAACTTTCTTGGAATTGCCATCTTTTTCCAGCACTGCTTCGGCTTCCTGAATAGTGTTCTCTGCCTGTTCCAACCAGTTTGTCACTTCTTTCTCCATGTTTTCTGCATTTCGGGTAGCTTCATCAACTTCATGCTGAACCGCATCTCTTTTGTCCCTCAGATCGATCAACGCACGATCGAGATCCATAATGTAGGCACTGTAAGACACTACGAACTTCAGCTGCTTTTTGATGGATCCGAAAAGTGAGTCAGCAGCAGTTTTTGCAACTGCACTTACAACTACCATCTCCGCCATTTCTTTCTTTTCTCTTTTTTTTTTTTTTTTTTTGCTTTATTGGGAATGCCGGGAAAATTAAATTGCAAAGAAATAAGATGACGAAAACGCTTTATATGTGTGAATCGTTTTCTCAGAACTCAGAAGATGAAAATATGGTTTCGGATGGTGAGAAGTATTCACATATCACATTGCACATATATATACAAACACTATGTGCACGTCCTGAGCATATTCTTTGCAGTAAAATCTATAAATGAATAAACAATATAGAATCGCCAATGGCCGTACCAAGGCACATGTATCCTTTCACTAACAATTCGCACTTGTTATTTATTTATAGTTATGTTCGTTTTCAGCCCAGGAACAATTTGCATTTGTTAACTTAATAAGAAAATATGGTTGACCCAAATAATAATAATAAGGTATGAGATTTCCAAGTAATAAATTCACATTGTAATATTTCTAGGAAAGTTGTAAGTCTTTTTTTTTTTTCAAATATACTTTTAGTCAGTAAATTTTATCACTTTTCTTAATTAAATACTTAAACTTTTATTTTTTTTTATTTTAATTCTCAAACTTTTTAAAAGTTTACAAAAAAGTCCTCAACTAAGAAAATAAATAATACACACTAAGTGTATATATATGTGGTAAGTATAAATCATGTTTGGATACTTGGTAACATGAGTGGTAGTTTTTTTTTAGAAGTTTACATACTACCATTATTATGTGTTTAAACATGGTTAGTATTTATACATTATGTGTACATATATATAGCATTTATTATCTAATTAAATACTTTGTTGGCCTCATTGTAACATTTCACTCGATCACTTTATTTTTCTTTGCTTATCTTTTCTTCCATAGTGAAACAGAAAAATATATTAATTAACGGAAAAATAAGTCTTTCATTTCTATGCATGTATCGACCAGAAATATTCTCTTGTGTGAGTATATATACCCACTATAAAACAAAGTCAAGCTATACTTTGGTCCATAGGCGATTTGGAATAAATTATGATAGGCATTGAGTCTGTGATTATTCTTTTTATGCACATATAGGAAGGAAATGTTTTAACTTATGTGCGAATAGTGAAGTTCAAAATTTGAAAATAAAGCCTAATTGTAATATATTTAAGGCCCCTCGAGCATACAAAGCGAGTCCTTTTATTATTAAAATATATTCAAGGCCCTACGAGTACAAATATGCGAGTTCTTTTGCAATTAATTAGAGATATTATATTAGTTTTTCCTTAATGATAAAAATATCATGATATTATGAGTCCTCATAAAAATCATATAAAATATATTTAAGATTAAGAAAATATTTGCCAAAAATACTTTTCACAAAAATCTATAAAGCTAGCATTCTCTATCAGTATATCAATTGAGTCATAGACATACAATAAATATAACTGATTATTTTAATTAAATAGTTATATTTATCAATTTAAAAAAGTGATTACATAGATGATAGCATACAAAGCGATTAGTTATTTAACAAACAATCAATATTAACCAACAAGTAGCATATAAATAATAAGCAGCAAGTAGATATCAGATCATTATAACTCTCTCATCTCAATGCTTACTCTCCAATCCTTTAGAATTTCTATATCTTGATAATTGGGTACCTAAAAGGTAAATAAATCTATAAGTATTCTAAAAAACTAGGTTTATTAATTAACTAAATATCTATTATTATTTGTCTAGTTTCTCACTATAACCCAAGTATAATATAAATATAGTTTAACTTAAATCTTTTACCTATTTTTCTAGGTGTATCTTAAATTTTCAATAGCATATAACTTTTTCGTTTTAATTCCAATTTTTATGAATTTATAGTTTATTTTTGTCATTTTTGAATATACTTTTGTGTAGCGGAGATCTGTTTTGAACATTATAACTCGCATTTTTCATTATGGTTTAGAAATGTTATGAATTTTATTTTTTTTAACTTAAATAATTACAAATTATTATTTTAATCTTTTCTTTACATATTTATGATTTAATAAATATCTAAATTTTAGATTTTATAATTTTCTTATTTTTAAGTTTATTTTTCGAGAATTTACTTATTTTGCTATTTTTGAGATTTAAGACATATTTAATTCATTTTTACTACTTTAATAATTTTCTAAGTAACTAATTATTTTTAATTAAAAATTTAATTAGATTTAATTAAATGTTGAAGTGGCAGCATGGGAAGGTGCCATGTGTCATATACATTTTTCATATTTTTCAAGTTTTTTCCCTATTTTGTATTTTTACTTAATATGTATATAATTATATTTATTATTATATTTTATTAAATTTTGAAAATTAATTATTTTCTATTTCTTTAAGAATCATGGCTTATACACTTATATATGTACTACCTTACTTTATTTTTTTAATTTAGTATTATAGTATATTATACATATACTATTTAAGTATACTTGTATATTTATATATACTATACTATTAATATACGTATTTTTATAGGTACATATATTATATATGCTATACGTATATACATATATATACGATACCTATATATATTTACATATTATCCTTATATTTTATATTTTATACATATATATACATATATAGCCACATCTTTATACATGTACAAATATATAATGAAAATACCTAATATACATACTATTATATATGCATATACATACATATACCCAAATCCTTTTTATACCAAATATTTGTAGAATCAAATATAACATGTATGTACATATGAATATACTTAATTATTTATACATATATGAACATATATACATAAAGAAATACTAATCCTACATATATCTCCATTGCGTGACCCTATAATATATATATGTAAAAGAATACTTATAGATGATTAATATAAAATAAATATAATACACATATTACTTATCTATTTCTCTTAATAATTTGATAAATAATAGATGGCAAAGCTTCTTCTTCTTCTTCTTCTTCTTCTTCTTCTTGCTTTAATTGATATGAAAATAATAGATAGAGATGATAAAATATGCGATTGAGGAATAAAAAGTTTCAAGAAATGAGAGGAAAATAGAAGGAAGGTGAAAAGAAAATGAAAGTGAAATATGGAATATAACTTTAGATGGGTGTATGTGGGTTTTATTTTGAATTTGATTTTGTAGAGGAAAGCAAATGAAACAAGTTCACTAACTGTAAGTGTGCAATTAGCCAAAACAAGAAGAAAAATAAAGGGAATAAAAGAAGTAAAAGAAAAGAAAACAATAGGTGTAATAAATGGATTTGACACTTAGCTTATAACTTAGTTTTGTTTTATCTACATTATAAACACATGTAGAAAATCAAAGTTACAAGTGGCAGTTGAAACCAAATTCTGGAAGCTAGAACATGGCAAGGAGAAAAGAAAAAAATAGGGAAAGAAAAAGGAAAAGGAAAAAGAAAGAGAAAAGAAGAATAAGGAAAAATAAAAATAAAAATAATAGACTTTTCTAAATATAAAAATTATAAATTTAGTAATTATGAAATAATATTGAAATTTTATAAAATTTATTAATCAAATTGTTATCGGTTACATTTATAATATTTAAGAGTTATCTTAATATGTGTGTTAACAATTTCACGTAATCATGCGTATTGATCGATAACTGTATTTGTTTAAGGTTTTATTACCATTAAGGTAAATTTATTCATTTTATAAGCTTAAAGTTATAGTTTTAGGATTTTTGTCCAGTTTGAGTTCAATTTCTAGTATTTATGCATATATAAGATTTAGGATTTTTGTATACGATTAAGGTTTCGATCAAGATTTTTAGGGTTTTCTATTACTTGTTTTATATTTGAATTTAAAATTTTAATCAGTTTTAAATTTATTGACTCAGTTGACTTAGAGTAATTATCTATAATATTTAAATCGATTTGATACTAAAAAGCTAAATTTGCGGGGTTTATAAAAACCACTGGACTCAATCGGTAGGTGGTTGAAGCCAAGCATAAGAGTAAAATCAATTAAGTTTGAGTTTCAATTAAGTCTGGTTTACTTACTAGCCTAATATACAATTTCGTCAAACAAGTATCCCGTACCTGAATCTTCAGTAGCGATCAACAAGTTTCCCAGTGTCTTACAACTTCAATCAACACAAAACAACATCTCAGCCCCTAAACTTGCTTACAAGAGCCACTATCTAAACCTTATACCCCAACCCCTTAATTAGGCCACAAGATCCTATAAGTACACTTGAATCAATTCTTGGAAAACAATGTTTTGGTTAACGTTTTGATTCGGAAAACTTGTTTAAAAACATGTATGGAAGGTTTTAGAATAAAAAGGAAGGTCGGAAAAGTGATAAGAAAGGGAAAAGAAATGTTTTGTACATTATTGTAAGCCAAATGTCCTACTTCAATTTTGATGTGTTTTCACACCTTCATACATACCTCCAATAGTTCTTAACACCCTCCAAACAACCTAAATAAAAAATTACGACCCAAAACTCCACCAACTCTCAAATTCTACAAAACACAACAAGAATCAAACTTTACACAAATTAGGGATTTCAGAGTGACTTACACTCTAACCAATGATTCTTGCACTTTTCCTTTGTGAAGATAAGATTTTCTTGAGTTTCCTCCACTTAGCTAAGAGAAAAACGAATTTCTACGAGGAACAAGTGGTAACTTATCCAATTTTAATTATCTTTTTGCAAAACTTGAGTTTTGATTCCATTTAGGCACCTTATCTCCTTAAAATCGAACCTTAGTGACCTTCTTGGGAGTTTTCTTGAGTAGTTTCTAATTTTTGCTACAAAAGAATCGTAAGAAGAATGAAGGTAGTAGAAATGATGCAGTGGGAAAAAGGGGGATTTTGAAACTTTCCCTTAGACCTTTTTACCCTTAGTAATTAATGTCTATTTACATGCCATACCAAAGTTTATAATTAATAAATCATTTTTATTTTTCTTTAATTCACTTTCATTTATTATTTATGACTTTAAGTTTTATAGTTACTCGATTCATATCATTCCCCTAGGCCCTATCTATCCCTCCCCTAATGCTTGCTAAAGCCTTCTTTGAAGATCCTCAAATCCAATAAAATATGGCAAGAAATCCATCTTGCATATGATTCCATGTTGGAACTATAATGTCTTGGAATACCAAAGTTATAAACAAATTAACTACCAATTCACAATATAGTCTCCATAAATATATCATCTCTATATCTTTAAACCTACAACTTACATTAGGGGTAGGAAAAGAACTTAACAAATTGAATCGAAAATATGGTATATTTTGGAATTTGGTTTAGAAATTTTTCAAATGAATCAAACCGTTAATTGTGGTTGGTTTGAAAGGGTAAATTGAATATAATATTATTACATACAACTAAATAATTCCTTTTGTTGCAATATAATACTTAAAAGAATGTTTGTTTGAATTTATTGAAATGTACGTATATTGAACTTTTATTACAATAATTTGTAACTTATGTATATAGTTTGACTCAAAGGTTAAATTATATGTTATTTTATAAATAAAATTTGCTATCAATAAACATTTAAAATTTTTTAGTCACATGAATATTAACTTCATTAACCTTTAATATGATATCAATGCTTATTATTATTAAATAAATTCAATAATTTCATATGAGATTATATGCTATGCAAATATACTTTCTTATATGAAAAAATATGGTCCAATTCATAAACGAAACCGAAATTTTATGGTTTGGAAAAACTTTTTAATCGGAATTGTATGATTTGGTTTAAAGTTTTATGGTTTGAATTAGTTTAAAGAGAAAGCCTAACCATTTCAATCCGAACCTGCCTCTAACTCATACAAAGCACATAATATGATCTACTAGAAACAACTCCTGCAACAACTAGAAACATAACTTAACATAAATCAAGAGTCTCAACTCCTAAATACATAACAACCAAAATTCAACATAACTAAACAATTCCATTGCCACTTATAATCATCATAATAGTAGTCTACATCCTCTACCAAGCCACATACAAGTTCATATCCTAGTTCATCATATAAATTTGTATCCTCAATTGCTCCTACAATTGAAAATAAAAGAAAACCTCTAAAGGGTGAGTCAGAGCCCAATATCAAATAACATAACCACATGCACATGAGCAAGCAAGTCGCGGTTCATATGTGTTATAAGAAATGATAAATACATTAAGTATCGATTAATTACCTTTTATATAATCTAGTAAATGATACAATCTTGGCATCCTAAAATTTTTGGGTAACTTATGCCCCATCACACGTACATATATTACACTATATTGTATTAGTGTTAAGTACCCCCCAACTCCTTAGAATATAAGAATTAACCTTAGTCTACCAAGATCATCTGAATGTGGGACTCCACTTGAGACAGCGTTACAGAAAGATCATTGGGATGCTACACCAACACTGATATGTTGCACCAAGAATTGAGAAGGACGATAATATTAGGAATAGGTCAATGCCAGCTAATGACCTAAAAATAAGATGGAAATCTTGAGGAGGGATTAAGCAAACCCATGGACTACTTTAAGGATATGATGTACTAAAGAACCTCTATGGACCAACAAAGCTAGATCGATATGATGCATGAGTAGCCAAGTTAGGTTACTCATCATCTAGCCTTGCTTAATAGCAAGGATAAGAGTTAAGGGAAAGCAAGCAATCAAGCTCACAAAGGAAAATTTCTATACATTCATCGATTCATCCTTACGGCTCATTACAAGTAAGGTATTTATACCTAACTATCTAAGGCTACCTACCATATTATAAAAAGGATAAAATAGTACATGCTAAAAAGAGTAAAAGATAGAAGGAATAAAAGGGTACAAAAGGAATTTGAACTAAGGAAACTTCTATAAGCAGATTCCTTTATGATTGATGGACATGTAGTGAACTGTCATTGGCTTGATTCTGAGAGGAAGACAAGCTTATATGGTTGAAGATTTGAGTGCTAAGCTGTGAGTTGCTGGCAATCGTCAGTGGGCTTTATCAGCTCAAGTCTTAAGAGGTTGGATGCTTGGTAGGACCAAACCTTGCTAGGGGTGCTCAGTAACAGCCAACAAGTGTTTGAAGGTTGAGCTGATGGTCGATATCGCTAGGAATTTTAGAGGCAGGTCAGAGGTGTTGAGTTGTTGAACAAGTCATTTGTGGTATCCTCAGGTTAGCATTCTGCTACTTTTGATAGGTACTGGAGTTAAGCTTGGTTCAAGTTATATAAAGGTCATAAACATACAAGAGCTCGACTTCTTTAGGGGTTGGTTGAAAAGAGGGGATGCACCTCACCATGCTTTTAAGTCCTTAGGTATGTGCTCGGGTTAGGGGTCCAATGGATTGATTCCTATCAAAGAAACTAGTATTCTCAAAGTGTTTACCATAGCACCCACATGCAACACACATTTATTTAAGGTTAGATAGTTAACTCGTTAAATGCTCACTTAGTAACCATACCAATACAAGCAAGGTGTCTCATACTTAATGAGTTGCTCAACTTGCAAAACAACTCTTACATCTTAAAACTCAATAAATAACACAAGTACCAACAATTCATTGAACTACTTAAGTTAACTTAGCTTAAAGAACCGTCTCTATTCTCCTCTTTAAGCCAAGGCTTGACATTTGCTCAATTGGAATATTGACAGTTAAACTATGTGACTTGTTAGAAAACAAGTGTTTTATAAGATCGAAATTAACTTTATTAATTAAGAAATGACTAGTTATAAAATATTGTTGAAAGAATTGAAGGTTGAAAGGAAAAGAAAAAGGCTTTGGTTAGTAACTTGCAAGTAGCTTTGAAAGGTAAGGGTATATACCATTCGTACTCTACAAGAGGAAAAACTGTTGATCATAAAAACGAGCATGATGTATAAACACTAAGATGTATGGCATTTAGACACACCACACAAACCTATGTCCATGCACAAAATGTCTTCTACAATACCAAAATTCACCAATCACTCTTAACCATTTTTAACTACAACCTCGGACCACAATAACATCTTCTAAATAATAATAGAAAAAATAGAGAACAACTTACACAAAATTCTTGTAAGAACAAAAGTCATATGCATATAAAACTTGAGATAATTGTAGAAGATATAAGCCCAAATTTGTTTTCAACCAACTAAACCAGAAAGATTCTTCAACTGCCTTGTAGAAGAGACAAAACTTACCTAGAAACTACTTAAGAACCAACTTTCCTTCTATTTCTTTTAGTTCCCTTGCAAAAATACATTGTTTCTAGGGCTAAATTGATGAGGTAGTGGAGAAACTGCTTAAGGAAAGGAAGATGTTGTGAGGAATAAGGGGAAGAAGGGAAGGGGGAGAGCAAGAGAGAAGAGAGAAACATGAAACAAAATGAAAGGCAGGGAGGTTTTGATCAAGCAATTTACTAAAATGTCACCTGTGAAATAACTTAACAAAGGATGTAAAAGTATTAGAAAGATTTATAAAGCTGGGTAGGATATATATTTACATATATTTATTTTTATATATGTATACACAAACTAAGAAAATAATAAATGCTAATAATATTACTTTAATTGATAAAAAGATTGTGCAATGCCTTAAAACTTGAGATGCTACAACACGTACATGTAAATATTAGTTATCAACATGTGAAGGCTCAAAACCTGTCAAAATAACTACAACTAAATTAGAATAATGTTAATTAATAAGTACTCATATGATAATGGCTTATTGAGTTTCCACTATAAAAGAGACATATCAACAAAGCTATAACTAAAGTCCAACTATCTCAAGTAGATTCTAATTGAATTGCAAAAAAATAGGAATCATATCAACAACATAGCTATCAACTATTAAGGAATCTAATCTATAGGTACAACAATAATTGCATAACCTCGCTTAAATGATGGGTTGCCACCCTAAGTTGTGAAAACAAGAAGACAAAAAAAAAAAAAAAAAATGCACAAAATTCGATTGGGTTGAGATCAGATCACACAACCCTCCTTAATAGAAGGCTACCACCCATAACTACCAATGGGTCATACGACTAAAGTGAGTTGTAAACCACCTCCTTCTTTCACCAAATCTAGCTACCTCATGATCAAGGGGGTAGTTGATGGTCACCTGTAAAGGGTCGCATAAACTCCCTTAGTGGTTGTCGGCCACTCCCTTGCCTTGGGGTGGCTAGATTGAATTTTTTCATTTTGTTTTTTGTTTTTTTTTGTTTTTCGGTCAATTTAACGTATTTTTATCTGTTATATATATTTATACAAGAGTATATATATTATATATTATTTTAGCAATTTGCAAAATTATTATTTTTTAATTTCCCTTTTTATTAAATCTTCATTATTTTTTAATAGTTTCCCATATATTTTTATTACTTTATTTAATTTGTTATTGTTTTATAATATTATTTACTTAATTGAAGTACTTGGATTCGTAGAATGTTGATACGTATTACTATGTGATTTGAATATAGCATCATCAATTAAAGTGCATTTTTTTTTGTAAATTTTTGTAAACATTGAGAATTGAAATGTGAAATGAAAATTTTGAAATGTTAAGTATTGAAATAAAAAATGAGGTAAACGTTCAGTACTTTTTATACTTTTTTTCTTATTTTCTTATAGTCCTTACAATAACATGATTACAAATGTCTTATTGTTTTACTTGAGAGAGAACTTAACATTAGATTTTTAATCAATCGAAAATATGGAGTTACCTTAACAAAAAATAATAATATTATAAAATTTCCTCTAAGTATTTGTTAAATTTTTCCATGGTTTTAGAGTTATGGTCAAATACTAAGCAGTTATAATTGATAAAATATGATATTTGTTTAATATTCCTTTTTGGTGAATATAAGTAACTAATATATTCCTAGTTGCACTATACCTAGCAGTTTGTCTTCAAAATTTAGAAGACATTTTTTACCTGTGAACTATTATGAAAAATAATAAAGAGGTAAAAAAATTAGAATTTCGAAAATAAAATATTTAATACGGGAAAATAGTAGAGGAATTATGAAACTTTCGTCTAACCACTTTCTCCATTTTTTTCCCCAATAAAAATCCAAAATTTCTAAAATACATAAAAAAAATAAATAATTAGACTAGTATACCTACACATGAATGATTCTCAATTGTATAATTTTAAGTTGAAATGAACGTTAGCTCATAGCCTAAGCTTTGTAACGGTTATATAGCTAAATATATTCACAATATTTGATTTGTAAGTTTGTGGGATTACACAGTTATAAAAATCAATGTATGGAACTATTGTCAAGGTTAATATAGTTTAGTGGTAGGATTATTGATCTCATATTGAGATTGTAAAATTATAGTAATTAGTAAAAAAAAAAAAGGGGGGGGGGGGGGGGGGGGGGTAATGGGGTTATTATTAAAAATATAACAAAATATTATAATATATGGACTTTATTTGAAAAGTGTAAAAATTCACATTTCGTGGTCAATTTAAAATTTTAACTTTTGAACCTCTCTCATTTCAAATGGTTGATCTAGACACCTAATAGGCTTTATTTTTAAATAAAAGTAGATATCAAGAGCTTTCTAACAATATAAGGTTTGGTAAGATCAAACATTGCATGCAAAATTTATACATGATTTAAATTACACCCATTTGCAATGCATATATAAATATATATATATGACTCATTAATGGATACACGAAATTGAAACCAAATTCAAAAAACAAGCACTAAATGGCATAAAACAAAAGTATACACTAAATTACCGAAAATTAAAATAAGACACCTCTTCTACCCTTATTCTCTCTTTTTTTCCATTATTTATACAAGTGTGTTGGGCTCTTTTTTTTTTTTTTTTTTTTCCAACATGTTCTAATTGGAATGGAACTCCCACCAACCCACCATAAATTATACAATACGAAGATAGACGTTACGAAATATCATATGATTACTAGTTATAGAGTTACTATAATCATAGAAGGAATTATGCTGAGTTATTTACTTATTAAATAATTCCCATGTTCTGTACACAAACATACAGCAATTATTATTTAACATTAACACAAAAAAAAAAAAAAAAATCACCAAAGAATAATTGAAAGGACTAAGATGATGAGCTTTTAGCTGATTCAGAGTGTTCAAGGATCAAATATAATTCATCATGTTTCGTGAGCATCATCTTCATTGTCGGGTTTGAAGTGGCCACAGCAGCCAAGACACGACGCAAACCAAAGCCTGGAAACAAATAATTTAGTGGGGAAAAAGAAAGCAAAAATTGAGAAATCAATAGTTACCTCTAGCAAGCCATGTCTGCTTTTTTTCTTTTTCTAACTACATTATTCATGACAACATATGGAAGAGGAAACCAAATTTGGTCAATCAACTTGAAATATCAATGTTGATACGACTTGACCACTTCTCCTATTCATGAGGGAACAATTGCTAAAATAGAAATAAGTTTATTTCTAAGTTTAAGTGGTGTAAAATTAACACTATAACTATTTGATTTAAAAGCTTAAATTTATAAATATGGTCAGTACTATGATATTTATTACTTAATACTTTCTCTTACTTTTGAGTTGTATTTTCATATTATGAAACTATTACTATAACCATTAGATATTCTTACTATATGTCAATCATTTCATGACTTAATATTAAGTTTTAATTTATTTTCTAGTAGCACCTGTATAAAAGTTGTAACATTATCTATTTAATAACTTTTTTCAAGTTTTGGTAACAATATAGTTTCTGACAATACTATAAAAAAATCATAATGTTTTTAGGACTTATATCAAAACATCCCACGATGTAATAAAATTTCATTAGAAATGCACGAAATAATCGAAATTAAGTGGTCATGTACTTCAATATTTTAGGCAAATGGATATACAGAAAATGGACAAGGGATGCAATTTCTAACAAAACCGCGGATTCCTAAGAACCGACCCGCGGGGCTCCGGGTCGGGCGGAGGCCCTCGCCTTGATCTATTCTTTACTTTACGTAGATATTTAATCTAATCTTTGCCACCATTACTCTCTATTGCTCTGTGAAAATGTTTTTGGGATTTTCCTTACTGCAGGACCA
Source organism: Lumnitzera littorea (assembly GCA_024138015.1). Lineage (NCBI taxonomy): Eukaryota > Viridiplantae > Streptophyta > Magnoliopsida > Myrtales > Combretaceae > Lumnitzera > Lumnitzera littorea. The sequence goes on from JAMXBB010000004.1 coordinate 7,533,203, forward strand.
TCCCTCGTCATATCTTTGAATTACGACATTAATCCACAACCTAATACATATAAAAGAAGTAAAAAAAAGGGGAAGGAAACCTACAGAAACACAGCCGGACGAATCTCCACGTACTCAGAGAATGTAAGGCTTCTCAGCAGTCTGCGGCGTTCTGCTCGTAGACCACGTTGCTCCCAAGTCAGGTTCCATGTCAATATCTCACTATATCTCTGACTATGTTGATCTTGTGTTCCGAAAATTGAATTATTGAGGAGTAGAGTTTAAGAGACGATGAAGGAAAATATAATGTGCCAGACCTATATGAAAAAGTTGTGTGAAAAATAATGGGTTTCTACCATTTATGCAAGTATGTACACAATTACGTGAGAGAATAAGCAATTGTAGACGAAGACTTAGGTTTCAGAAATTGATTAAGGAAATAATGGTGTAATCCATGGTCAATGATGAGAACCGTGTTGATTAGTGCAATATATACTTAGTTTGAGTAGGTCAATGATATGCGAATTTATTTACATACTCTTTGTGGCCTTTCTTTCAATAATTATTTTGATGGTAATTACATTTTTAAGAAAGTAATTCAAGGGTATTTACTAATTTAATGTTTTGTTAAATAAGTAGTGAAACCATTTATTTGGATTTCTTAATAAGGAAACTTTTAACCCTACATTTGGTAGGCAAGAATGGTTTAGTTTAGATTGGAGTAAATTGGAATTGGATTGGAATGGAATAGAATGAGACCGGAAAGATAAAACATTTCATTTGGAAATTATCATGTAATGGAATAAAATAAAATGGAATTACATTAAATGCGTAAATATTGTTAATTATAAAAAGTGCTCCTACTTATTACATGTCATAATTTATTTAAAGGTTAAACAAATAATTTTAAGTCAATGCAATTAATGAGAGTAGAATAGAATCGCAGTTCCATCCCCTTAAATGTGAAATTGAATTCCCTTAAAAGGTGGAATAGACAATTCCATATTCAAATTACACTTTCAAATATAAAGAAAAGGACTAGAACCCGGAATCGAGATTTCATTCCTACGTATCAAACGTGATATAAGATATTTAAATTTTTACTTATCAATAAGTAATAATTTTTTTGTTAAGAACTTTTGTTATCTTAAGAACGTACTATCAATTGTCATTATTAAGTAATATGTCTTTTTTATTTTTTTGCAATAATAACTGTGTTGGCATTTATAAAATTAACTATCATTTATTTTTTTCTTTTAACAAAGGCACAACCAATATTTTTTTTTTTGTTACATAATCATCAAGTGATCTATTAAAATCTTATGTAACATGCACATAACCAAAAAAAGAAAAAGAAAAAAGAAAATACCACACATAAATAAAAAATGCAGAACGAGGAACTTTAAGTTCCTCTCTTTTATCTGATTTAGGCATCTTTACCTTGACTTTTGAAATGAAAAAAGGGATTTAGAGTGTATGAATAAAGGTTTAATGAGAGTTTTTACTTGATTTGGATTTTTTTGTTGGTGTTATAGAGAGCATTTGAAAATTGCATGGTAAAGAAAAACTTAAGCCATCAATTCATTAAAATAAAAAATATAAATCACATGATGGTTAAAGCTCAAAATACCCATCTTATGATTATATTTCTTTGTTAAAAGTGGACGATTTAAATAGAAAATGTTGATATGGCAGTTTGGATTTGGGCCCCTCAAGCTCATGCAAATCTCATCAAGCTCATGGTTTAAGCTATTCTCTTTAAAATCTAACCTACCAGCATATGTGGTCGACCTTGGCCTAGACCCATGATGCAGCTTACTTAACTACAACAACTTATAACATCTAGGAGACTGTGGATAAGGCTGGAAGATTGGGTGAACAACCATCTCCTACAATTTCTGAATGTATCTTTTGCCGTCTAATAGCTCTCTAACTATCGGTTCCACTTCCTTATAAATAATGGCTTACCTACTAACTGTAAACTATTTGAACACGTGTACACTTGAGCTTTATCCACTCTCTAACATACTTGCTACCCCTCTCTACATATTATTAACTTAAGATCGGAGTGGCTATGCCGAATAATACCCTATCGCCCCTCACTGTTTCCTATTTTATAGGCTCTTACTCTAGTGTAAAGCCCAAATTATTTGCATTCTCTATTGACCAAAACCTAAAGACAACATTTGGCACTATTTGTGGGAAACATGACCTTGCTTCTTATTTAAACATCACTTTTATTTTCATATCAACCACCATGTCTTACATTACTGACCTCAACAACAACCGATTAATGGACAACTAACTTGAGAACAATCAGCCCTTAGCTAGGGAAATGCCTAAGCAATGCTTAGCTCCTGTGGAGCACTTGCTTAAAGAGTTCGCTACCTACAATAGGGTACTCCAAGCTCAGTTAGATGAAGCTAAAAGGTACAGCAGGTAGACCCATGTGTGTGACTCCTGCAATGGGTAGAACAATTAACAGCAATTGTAGCAACAAAATGGCAAGGCTCTACAGCCCAACCCTTAAAGGCTAGAGCATTAGGTGTGGTCCACAACTGTGCCCTTATTGGAGATCAGTAGTTAGCTGACTCTTATGAGTGAGCAGTCTTGTTTGCTGCTTATAAAGCTCATTAGGCTAAGAATGTCAAGATAAATGATCTTTGCAAAAAAAACTCAAGAAGCTCATTAAGAAAGTGTAGAGTCGAGCAATTGATGATGTTGACCTTATGGTCAGCAACAAAACCCCTTTCATTAGGGGTACCTAGGATAAGGTCCCCCTTAATTGCAAGCTACCTATCTTGGACCATTATGATGGCATTAGTGATCCCAATGATCACCTCCTCCACTTTCCCACCTTCATGAACTTCCATTGTTTGGGGGATGCTATTATATGCAAGGCTTTCTTGGGCACTTTGAAGAAAGCAACTCAAATGCGATTAATCTACTTGCTTAAGAACTCTGTTAGCTCCTTTGACTAGTTGGCTCGTAGATTTAGTCTCAATTTCAAGATTAGTAAGCCCCCATCTAAGGACACTTTGTCCTTATATCTGATAAGGCAGGGTGAAGGAGAGACTCTATGGGAATATGTGGCTTGATTTAACAATGTCGTGGTCAAGATCTCTCAATTGGATGAAGGAGTAGCTGTGTGTACTACGCAACTTGGCATTAGACCCTCAAAGGACTTCTTCTGTTTGATTGTGAAGAATAAGTCGAAAACCCTGGCCAATTTCTAGAGTAAGGCCTAGAAATACATGGACTAGGAGGATAACATTCACACTAGGTACAAAGCTAATCGAGAAGGTTGAGTGGAAAAATGGATAAGGAGAGATTGTCCATCAAATAGTGCCTCGGTAGTAGGGTATTGAGCAAAGTTAAGGGGGAAGGCTTAGGTAGTAAGAAGCGTCGGTCCTAAGCAGAACCTACTTGCCCTTCTTAGTTTTACACATCACATGCCTCTAAACCGATCTATCGCCTAGGTCTTCACAGAAGTTTGGAGCAGAGGTCTGTTGCAAAAGCCCCCTAAGATGAGGGGGAGTCCTAGTCAATGGAACTCAAACAAGTATTGTTAGTTCCATGACAATTACGGCTACACCATGGATGGGTGTTTCCAGTTGAAGAATATAATTGAATATGCCGTTTTGATGATGACGAAGATAAGGCACCTCGAAGGTGGTAAACTGAGGGAGCCTAAGAAAAATAGAATGAGGATTACCACAATGACTAAGCCCCTGATGATATCATCAACATAATCATTAGGGGTGGGGGGTACACGTTGAGAGTCGGTCAAGCACGAGTAGCTCGATTAATGCCTTGTCTTAGGTGTTGGTTGTTAGGGGGAAGAGGAAAAAGATAAACACTTTGATCTCTTTCTCTAATGAGAACCTTGAGGGGATAGATACCCCTCACCAAGATGCCCTTGTGATCAATGTGAGAATAATAGATTTCAGGGTCCTTAAGATCATAGTGGATACTGGTAGCTCCACCTCTTTAGACACATACATGATATGTTAAGGAAGAAGCAGCCTATGAAAATAAAGCCTTACCACCATGACCTTATAGGCTTTAATGGGGGAACCCTCCAAGCCAAGGGCATCATTACTCTTGACATGGAGCTCGATGACGATGAGAATGTCACCTAACATTTAGTGGATTTCGTCATGGTTGACTTCCCATCCCCTTACGATGCCTTATTAGCACAACTGAGCTTAAATGATTTTAGAGTCATCACCTTGTCCCTCCACCTGAATGCTAAATTCTCAACCTCGATCGGGTAGAATTTGCAAGTTCGACCAGATGCTCTCTTGAGATATTTATGTCATGCCTGTTAGAGCTTATGGTGTCTTCACTCTGGAGACTAGCCTATAGGAGAAGCCGATTGAGAGAGGTGAGCCGAGTGAGAAGATGGAAGAGGTGCAGATTGATGCTTCTCCTGACAAGACTACTAAGGTTATGATTGAGACCCCTCTTGAGGTGAAGGAGGAAATAGTTTCCCTCCTGTAAACCAACTTAGATAGGTTCACTTAGTTCATGTCAAACATGCCCAGAATCTCCCTTAACCTAGCGATCCATAACCTCAATATTGATAATAACGTGTAGTTTGTCAAGTAGAAGAAGAGGCATTTTGAGTTGGAAAGGTAGGTTGCTATTGAGGAAGAAGTATAGAAGTTACTTAAGGCAGGCTTTATACAAGAGGAGAAGTATTTGACCTAGCTGGCCAATGTGGTGCTATTTAAGTAAAAGTAGTGGAAGTGGCATATGTGTATACTATATTAACCTTAACAAAGCCTGCCCAAAGAACTACTTCCCTTTCCCCAGGATTAACTAGTTGGTTGACTCCATGTTAGGACATGCTCTGCTCAATTCCATTGATGCCTTCTTAGGTTATAATCAGATCAAAATGGACGTGAAGGACAAAGTGCATTCCTCCTTTATCACTGACTTTAGCACCTACTGTTACACAATCATGCCCTTTAGCCTAAAAAACATTAGGTGACGTATTAGCGTATGGTGACCAAATTATTTAAGCTTTAGCTTGAATGGAACATGAAGGTGCACGTTGACAATATGATTGTTAAGAGCAAGTAGCTCGATGATCATGTTAAGGACTTGTAGGAGGCTTTCGATCAGATGAGGAAGTATGACATGAAGTTGAACCTCTAGAAGTGTATGTTTGGGGTTGACTCTAGCAAGTTCCTAGGGTTCTTGGTCATCTAAAGAGGAATTGAGGCCAATCTCGAAAAGATTTAGGCCATTAGGGACATGAAGCTCTCCTCCTCAATCAAAGATGTGTAGTAGCTCATAAACATGGTGGTTGTGTTGAGCAGCTTTGTCTTAGGAAGCACAGATAGTTATGTAAAGTCCTACAAAATCCTTAAGAATCCAAAAGGTTTTAAATGGACTCCTCAGTGCGTGGCAGCCTTCAAGGAGCTACAAAACTTCCTGAAACAACCATCCATCCTCCAAGCCTAAGCTAGGAGAGAACTTATATTTGTACTTAGCCATTAATGATTGGGTACTCTCTTTAGTGTTAGTTAAAGTAGAAGGGAGAGAGCATAAGCTTGTATACTATGTCAATCATATTCTTTAGGGGCTAGAGGTCAAGTACATTAGAGTGGAGGTATTTGCCTTGATCATCGTCATCTTTGCATGTCGACTCAGGCATTACTTCTAGGTGTACTAGATAATTGTGCTAACAAATCAGCTATTGTGCACATTACTGCAGAAGCCCGATGCATCTGGACAGATGGTAAAGTCCTCGATAGAGTTAAGCACATATGGCATTAAGTATCAACTACAATAGGCTTATAAGGCACAAATACTAGCTAACTTTGTAATGGAATACACAAGAGAAGAAGAAGCATTACTCAAAGATGACAAGCCTGTATGGACTCTCCATGTTGATGGTTCATCCACTTTAGGGGTTAAAGGAGCGAGCTTGGTATTAACTAGACAACATAAGATTATTGTATGTTATGCCCTCAAGTTCAGGTTTGACATTAGTAATAACGAATTTAAATATAGGACCCTGATCGCTGGTCTCAAACTAGCCAAAGTGATTGGTGCCCAGCACCTTTAAGTGCTCTTGGACTAGATGCTTATTGTCCAGTAAGTCCTAGGTGAATATGAAGTAAGGGAAGACAACATGGTAGGATACTTGGAGAAAGTCAAGAGTCTCCTAACTGAGTTTCCTTCGTGGAACATCACGAAGATGCTTTGAACTGAAAACTCAACAACAGATTTGTTGTTTAAGCTTGCCTCAATTAGGATATGGAAGCCCAGAGTGAAGGATAGAAAATTTTTTATCGAGTACTTGGTAGAGAAGAGCATAACTTCGGGTGCTGTAGTTAAGGTCTTAGAGCTCATAGCAGCACCTTCAAAGTTGAGATGGATGGACCCTAGTTGGAGTTACTTAGAGCAGGGCACACTCTTAAATGACAAAAGAGAAGCTAAGAAGTTGAGTTACTATGTTGCCAACTATATGTTGATGGCGTCCTGCACCGAAGGAGAGTCAGTCTCCCTCTACTTAGATGCCTTCAAGTAGACAAGAGGTTACATGTCATGGAAGAGCTACATGCTGGAGTATGAAGCAACCACATTTAGTTATAGGCCCTCTACATTTGGGCTTTTCAGCTTGGATACTATTGGCCTACCATGAGGTAGGATGTCAAGGCAATAGCTTAGAAGTGCCTTATAGTACCAAAAACACCTCCTAATTAGTCATGCCTTAGCACTAATCTCTAGCCCCTAGCCAGTCCTTAGCCAGCCAGCGAGGCATCGACATTCTTGGCGCCTTCCCTAAGGTTTCGGGAGGATGGCAGTACATCATTTAGTAGTCAACTACTTTATGAAGTGGATCAAGATTGAGGCTGAGGCTATACCTAAAATCACTGAGAGGAGCATTGAGTCATTTGTACGAAACAACATCCTTTCTAAATTCAGGGTTCCCTATACCCTCATCATGGACAATCGGTGATAGTTTGACAACCTTAAGTTCAGGAATTTTGTGCCAGGCACCACATCACACCTCAATTCACCTTAATTGCCCACCTTTAGTCCAAAGGCTAGGTCAAAGCCACTAATTAGATCATCCTTGAAAGCCTTAAGAAGAGGATGGACCAAGCTTAGAGAGCTTGGGTAGATAAGTTGCCTAACATTCTATGGGGATATAAGACCACTCACTATACCTTTATTGGTAAGACCCCATTTTGCTTGGTGTTCGGATTGGAGATAGTCTTCTCCATTAAGCTTAAACTTCTTAATATTTGAATTTAAAGTTTCAATGCCATGTTAAATGAGTCTTTATTACAGCCAATTTGGACACTATCAAAGAAATTAGAGATCTTGATGTAGCTTAAGTAGCTGCTTACTAGCACCGAGCCTCTAGATACTATGATCATAAGATCAGATACAAAGAATTTAAGGTCAATGACCTGGAATGCCGAAAGCTAGAAGCCACGGGCTTAAGAGAAGGATAAGGGAAGTTGGTCCCTAATTGGGAAGACTTGATTAAGGAAAGTGAGAACTTGGGGAATGGAGCATAAAAATTAGAAAGGTTAGATGGTAAGCTCATCTCATGCACTTCGAATGCTAATAATCTCTGGCTTTACTTTAATTAATGTAAAAATATTTTTGTAAATATCGATGAAAGTTCTATTTTCCAAGTATATCAAGCATTTGCTCTCTCTCTCTCTCTCTCTCTTTTCTTTCATATAATGTCCTAGCCCTAAAAGGGTAAACGGACCTAGGTTTACCTCCTTAGGCATAGGAAGGCCAAAATGTCACCAACTTAACCCCTTACGGGTAACCTCAGTAAGGGGAAACACTTCTTGCACAACTAAGGAACTCTCTTAACTGAGGAAGGCGGGATACTAGGGACTCGACACCCTGCGTAACCTCAGCAAAGGAAATGCCCCTTGCATAACTGAGGAACTTTCTTAATTGAGTAGGCTAAAACACCACCGACTTAACCCTTTATGGGTAACTTCAACAAGGGAAAACACTGCTTACATAACTAACGAAGTCCCTTAACTAGGTAGGTTAGAACACCATTGACCTAGCCTCCATGGGTGACCTCAACAAGAGAAATATCCCTTGTACAACTGAGGAACTACCTCAACTAGGCAAGCCGGAACACTACCAACCTAACCCCCCTAAGTAACCTTAGCAAGGGAAATACCCCTTATACAACTGAGGAACCCCCCTATTGCCTGCTGGAACCCCACTAGTTCGGTCCTCAACACCTCCTAAACTATTAGTTAACTTTGTAGCTAAGTAGCTAGGCATGGTATACAATTACTAAGTATTAAGAAAAGGATAAATAGTAGAGGAAAATGCTAGTATAGAGGCAAAAAAGTTTCATTTTATTTCCTTGAATAGTTACATGAAGGGAAGACCAGTAATCTGGTCGAGTACAAGAAATTCTCTATACAAAAGTACATTAAAAAGAAAACAGAAAGGAAAGGAAAAGAACAACAATCTATAATTTCGAATCAACCAACTTTGGAAGTTCTGAAAAATCCAACATGCTAATTTGTTTAGAAGATTGATCTACCTAAGGTACCTGTTTTCGAGGCAATTGATCCTGGGTTACAAGAGGAGGAACAGAAGTCTGCTAGCTTGGGTCAGGAGGAGGGTCACCCTAACCCTAATCTTCCTTAGAGGCACTTTTAAAAGTGACCCCTTACTGAGTTACTAGGGTGGAAGTAGATGGAGGAACGTCTTGGGCATCCTCGGCAGTAGCAGAGGCGCCCTAAACTGCATTGGTTATTGGGGTAGCCATCCTTTCCTTCGCTTAAGACCCCACCTCCCCCTCCCCCCTCTTATGTGTTGGATGTCTAGTCTAGGAAGCTTAAGTTGAGGTCGGTATAATGCTTTAGCACATCTACCTTGATATCCTGACCACATTCAATGAAGATGTCCTCTAACTTTTTAAACTACTGGAGGTTATGAAGAAGTTATCTACAACCTCCTTCTCAGTTGCCTCGCTAAGCACTCCAACTTGGAGGTGATCTCCTTCATCTCCTTAGCTTCTGGATCTTCTACTTTAGCTCAACCTTTTGACCGACTAGATCCAGTGAAGTCTTTTTGGCAGTTTCACAGTTAGTTGCCTTCATCACCAGCTTGTCTGTAACCTTGAGACGAATGCTCTCAGCTTAGCATTGCTTTAGCTAAGCTCCTCCTTAGCTTTCCTCTCTTACTCCAACCTCTTAGAGAGGTTAGTTTTGGATTTCTACTCCTCCTAAATTGAGCTTTGAGCTTATTGGCCTGCTTGGTGGCCTTCTTGGCATCAATCCAACCATGCTCCTTCACCTGCATCTTGGCCTTCAACACGGTCATCTGCACATAAGAATGATGTAGACGCCGGTTAACCTTGCTAAACTTTTCATCATATTTGTTAGAGGAAGACGACGCCTCCCTTAAGCCCTTGTTTGCACTTAACACCTCACTATGACGATCCTTTACTTCATTGAGCAGTATGTTATAGTGCATGAGCCAAAGTATCACCTAGCCATGGTAATGCAATGAAACACATAAATTTTGATTGACCCCAAGGAAGAATTTAGAGTTGTATCAACAAAAAAAGACAATAATTTAAAGAGATAAGGACCCACTTGTCGAATGAGTGAGCTCAAGTGACACCGAATCTCTAGAGGCAAATCTACCTTGCCCCCCCGATAAGTATTTGAGAATGGCATAGTTGCCAGGGGTGAAGGACCCCTTTGAAGCTTGAAGGTTGAGCTCTCGATGGTGCAGTATGATGTCATTTCCTTAGATGTACCACTTTGTCTTAAAGAGCTTTCCTTTGGCCTTCTTATTCTTGAATTCACTACTCTACAGGACCAGCTCATCATTTTGCAACTCATACAATACGTTCTTGAAGGAGTTTGTCACTATCCCCAAGTACTGGAACTTATTTGGTACCTTGTAGAAGGTATCCCCGAAGTCATTGGTGCTTTGGTAGGGATGACCTGAAGGCTAGTTGTAGACATACGATCGACTAATGGGCTCCCTTCCCTTCATTTCCTTCGGTTTGGGAGCTTTGTCCCCCTCAATCTCTAAGGCTTACCTCTTTTGCCCCGCTAGCTCCTTCTTAAAGCTAGCCTCAGTCTCCTTCCCCTTACCTTTAGGAGAGGGAGGAAGCATCATCACATTTGGCTTATCGGTGCCGGTGTTATCATCCACTACTAAGATTGGCGTAAAGGTAGGAATAAAGATTGTAAATCCTAGAAAATTGATAATCTGAATCCTAATTTAAGTTTAAGTGTCCTAAACTGAGTAACGAGTTGATAAGACTAGTAACAATAAAAGATTATGAAACTTAATAAATTGAATATAACATCGATAATAAAAACTCTAGAAATTGATCGAAACGTTAAATTGCATATTAAAACCCTAAATCTGATTTATGCACAATTAACTAAAAATTAAACTCAAATTTGATCGAAACTCTAAAACTATAACTTCAAGCATATAAAATAGTTAAATATCACTCAATAGTGATATAATTGTAGTCAATTGCAATTATCGACTAAATCGCGTAATTGCGTAAAATTTTTAATGAAATTGTTACAATAACTTATAAAAATTATAATTGTAACGAGTACCAATTAAATTGATAAATTTTCACAAATTTCTAAAATTGATTCATGATGATTATTTTTATGATTTTTAGGTTTAGAAAAATTACATATATTTATTTTTAATTTCTATTTTCTTCCATTTTCTTTCTTTCTTTTTCCCTTTATTCCTTGTTGCCAAGTCCTGGAACCAAAAAGAAAATAGAAAATTCAGTTAGAAACAAGCAGCCCCCGTGATACAAATCAAATGCCAAGTGTTGACTTTGTAACAAAAGAAAAATTAGAAATGATCACATTGTCCTATCTTCATTAATGAAGAGATTAGATTATATATTATTTTTTATTTATTTTTGCTGCTATACACATCTAGATTTAAGGAAAAAAAATTTTGGAAGATTACCAAATCGAAAACATAAAGGAAGAAAAAAAAAAGAAAGAAGAGCAAAACAAAGAAAAACCAAACCGAAAAGAACAAGTAGAAAAATAGGAAGAAGAAGAAGAAGAAAATTTAATATAATTAGGTAAGTATAATTAATTTAGTAGTATATATGTATATTATATGATATGTACATATATATACTAAGTATTTGTGCTGTATTTTATTAAATATTTCATTACATATACATGTGTGTGCATAAGTAGATAACTTAAGATATATATATATGTATGTATAAAGATATGTATGTACACATGTGTGTATATATATATATATACGCTATTAGGTAAAATATACGGTACATGAGTATGCATATGTGTATAAATAAAAATACGTGAATATATGTATGTGTACATAAGGATATATCTAGTAAATATTTACTATTTTCACAAAATAAATAAAGATATATATATATATAGTTGTACACGTGAAAATGATTATGTATGTATACATGTATACAAGCTTTATTTTCATATGTGTATATATATATATATATAAGAATATGTATTCGTATAGTATATACAAGTATTTTGTAGTTATATGTTCATGTATACATGTAAGCTATATTTTATGTATACATATGTATATCTACATATGGCATAAATATATGTATAACATATAGTATATATGTAGTATACCGTATATTAAGTAGTATATATGATACAATAATATTTGCCAAATAAAATAAATTTATAAATATGTAAGAAGTAAATATATATATATTATCGTAAATTAGGAATTATTAAATTAAGTAAATTATAAAAAATTAATCAAACATAGTATAAGTACACATATATATCATAAAATACAAATGAATAATAAGAAAATAATAAATAATAAAAATAACAGTAATAATAATAATAATAATTATAAAAAGTCTAAAATCTCAAAAATAAGAAAAAATGAGTAACTAAGGTAAAATATACTTAAAATAATAAAATTATTAATTACATGATTTAAATAATTAGTAAATCATAAATATATTAAGATAAAGCTAAAATTAATATTTTATAACTTTTTAAATTAAAATAATAAATTTTGTGATATTTTTATATCACAATTCAAACTGCAAGTCACAATATCCAAAACGGATCTCGCTATGAGAAAATACACTAAAAAATGATCAAATCCGAGCTAAAATGAAAAAGTTATACGCGATTTGATAAAAAGCTCGAATCAACAATTTCACGTAACTAAGTGAAATAAACCTTACAAATTACGATACTAGTTAGCTTTAAATTCCCAAACTTACAAATTTTTATTATTCTCAGGTGATCTTGACATTGACTCTAAGCTGCCACCGGATTATTACTACCTTTGAGTCAACTATGGCTGAGTGAGTTTTTCCTGATAATTCCATACTTGTTTGTATTTGTAGTTAGTGAATATAAGTTATGATCAGTAATTGAATGTTGTATGGGGTTGGGTTATGCTTGTGTATGATAATTAGTTGTTAACGGTAAATTTACTTTAAATTACAATAATGTATTGATTGTTGCATAGTAGATTCATTAGGAATTGATTATTTGTGACTTTGAATGATCATTGAATAATAAGACCTAATTTTACTAGACTAGAAAAAGTTAACTTGAAACACACATAATCATGTATCGCATAATTAATTCCGGCAGTCATATTACACGGAGGTAGTGAGAGGCCATACGTGTGTTAATTATTTGATTGTTATGAATTTCGTATGGTGTACACGTGCGATATGACTTTACCCTAGCTCACGAGATTACTAGGCGTTGGAAGTATCAACCGCCTGGCTAAGAGTCGAGTCCAAAGGCCTCCATTTAGGGGTAAATAAGGGTTGCATGAACCTACTCACAATCATATGTAGAACTCGTTTTTAGATAAAACTGATAATGGATATACCATTACATTTTAAATACGAAACGCGGAGTTTCGTTATGAGATAAGTTCTAATATGATACCTAGATCTGACTGTGCCGATGTATTTCCAACCCTGATTTTGGAGGGCGTTAAATCTGAGTTGCATGCAGTACCTGGTCACCTGCATGTATTTGTTTGGCATACTGATTGACATGCATTCATTTGATTGGACTTAATTATTATATAATTTGATTGCTGTATGGTTGAGGGGATTATCTCATTAAGTTAGTTAACTTATACTCTTGTAGTCTTCTTTCACAAGCAGAGTTATTCGTAGAGTCAAGCCGTCGTATGCCCAAGGTTAGTGGTTCATCAGGGGGTCAGTATGGGAGCAGGACATGTTCGGAGTATTCACATGACTGTTTATCTAGATTATAGACTTGAATATGTGATAGACTGATATTAGTTTGAGCTAAAAGTTCTAAAACTTTATATGTGTAAATTCTTATATAAATAGATTATGTGATATGTTTCTATATCTTATTATTATTATCATGAAATAATATTACTTATGCTTGTACAACTCTTAGTTGTTAGTTGTAGTTGTAGCCTTGTTTATTATTATCATGAAATAATATTACTTATGCTTGCACAACTCTTAGTTGTTAGTTGTAGTTGTAGTTATAGTTGTAGTTGTAGTCTTGTGTATTGTATAAAGGGTTATCGATTGTAAGGGAATTCAATCCGCAATCCATTGTACGATATACGACAACTATCATGACTAGCCCCCTCGAGTTGTGACAAAGATAGTTGTGGGAAGGACCATGCTCATAGGCTCTATAACCAATGGCTTTATGGGGGTACCAACAAGGAGAATCCCCTGAAGCAGAGTAGCTAGTTTGATCTTGTTGGTCCCCCCCCGTCCCCTACGGTCCCTCCTTCCCCCTAAACTCGGCCTCGTCCCCATAAACTTGCCTTTGGGGGCAGTGGTTTTGGTGGTTGTCTTTGCTTTGCCCTAGCATCACCTCATCATTTCAAGCCTAAAAGGATGGGGTACCTCTCCCAATTCGACCAGTTTCTTATTTGCAAAGAAAAAAAAAAAAAAAAGGAACAACATTAAAACAAAGTAAATGTATTGTAAGTGTTCATAAGCTCTACTGTGACTAAAATGGGCAAGGTAAACTCCTTGTTCCTTAAGAACACCACAAACAAAGTATAGCATCAAGTAGGCCCATGCTGGCATAATGGAGGAGACAATTCATGCCAATGATAGACCTATACCTTCCAACCACTTCCTCATAATAGCCTTCTCTATACTAGGGAAGAGCTCAGAGATTAGCAGCTTGAAGTACTGCTGTACTATCTCCTCAGCATTGATTTCTTCATAATGCCTTAGAGCCATAAAGGCCTTGATCTCCCATGTGGCTTCGGCATTGCTTGGCTTGGGCTTCCTTATGGCCCCAATTCAGACCAATGGAGTCCATTAAGTCCAGAAGTCTACCGTCTTGGATAGCTCTACTACTACCCACTCATCCTGTTAGTTCTTTACGGATAAGTCAAGACCTCCGAACAACTTCTTGGCTGCATGGTTCTAAAGGTAAGTCTACTCATTCAGGGACATTTACATGTAGAAGTGGTTGAAGAGCTTGGGCATGACCCTTATCACTAAGTACTTGCATAGGGCCTAAAAAGCTTTTAACAGCCTCTACACATTTGGAGGTATCTGAGTAGGGTAACATCAATGGTAATCAAGTAGCTCCTTCTCACTCGAAAACCAGGTGTTGCCTTCCTCATAGTAACACCACCTTCTTATCTTGTCGCAGTAGCTGCATTACTAAACCTAAGGAATTGGTCGCAATGAAGTTGTTTAGAACATAGTTGATAGCTAGTGGCTTACTCTTACTCAATTGGTCGTTCGGTTTCTTGCTAGTCTTGGGCCTATTATATGAATTGACAGCCATAGGTAGGGCCTCTGGGGAATATGTATCTCAAGGGATGGCCCTTATGATCGCCACCTTATCCAATGCCTCCAACCTCCTCTTGTCTCTTTATCTAGTTGTGTCAGCAAGGTTGAAACCTCCTCATCCTTTCTAAGAGAGGGGGAGTAGCACTCCTTGTAGCCTTAAAGTCCGAGGATGTTAATGTATACTTACCAAAGTTTGCTCCTAAGTTCAACACTTTGATGAGTGTACGAAAAGGAAGGAAGCTTTGCTGATGAAGAAGAAAAGAGTAATTGATGAAGAAGGAAAAGATTGCAGCAATAGTAAGGAAATAAGATAACTAAAATTGCAAAAGAATAATCTGTATGATTGATGAAGGTATTTATAGGTTAAATGCTTTGTCAAGTGAATTGGTGGTTATAAGGATTTGTATCAATACGAATTCCCTTGCACATCGCAATGAGAGCATGTGGTAACAGTTTTAACTAGACAACCTCGTTCAAACGATAGGACAACTACTCCTACATGCACGTTATACATGACACAACAGCTTTCATATCACAATAAATGCACTTGGGAAATGCATGCTAAGTCAAGAATTCAGAAAGTCTAGCTTCCCTAAGAGATTTTACCAAGTTCCTTTCATCTCCCACGCCTATCACCATAGTTTAGCAAGGCTACACTTCAGCATAGATGCACCGATCCATCCTTTCTTTACCATCTCTTCTTGGTCATCTTTGCCTTGACTAGGCGAAGTGGCAATAGCTTAGCACTCCTTATCACTTGAGGAGGTCGAGCCTCCTATACACCACCTCAGCACCTGAGCACCTAGCTTGGGTCAGTCGATCGATCTTATTTGGCCCTTGAATTGTTTAGCTAAGACATCTCCATTTGGCATCTCCCCAGCTCAAATTCTAGTCATGCTACGTTCGCACTTCCTTACGACATCGATACACTAAGATGTTCATTAAATTACCCAGCCAACATGAGGACTTCAAGACTAGATCAGCTATGTGCTTGAGGAACCTATCCTTCCTCTTTCCTTGCTTACATTATGATAATGAGATTGCAAGGGGATAAGTGTTGATAAGGCCCCTTAAGCCCATGTTGACCTAACCAGGCTCATGGCTTAAGCATCTTCTCCTCATAATCTAGCCCACCAGCACATGCGATCAACCTTGGTCGAGACAAATGACGTGGCCTACTTAACTGCAGTAGCTCATAATGGCTAGGAGATTGCGGATAAGGCTGGAAGACTAGGTCAACAATCACCTCCTATGATCACGGACCACGTTAGACTACATGACTCCACTACCTATGGATTTTGGACATATCTTCTACCTACTAATGGCTCTCCAATAGCCACCTCCATTCCTCTACAAATAATGGCCTACCCACTTGACACTTTATGCACTTGAGTTTTATCTACTCTCTAGCATACTTGCTACCCCTCCCTATATATTATTAACTTAAGTATCGGAGTGGTTACACTGGATAATATCCTAACACCTCTTACTGTTTCTTGTTTGCAAGCTCTTACTCTAGCGCAAAGCCTAGATTACTTGCAATCTCTACCGATCAAAACCTAAAGATGATAGAAAGTAAGAAGGACTCCTAACCCATAAGCTCTTCAGAGTGAGAAACCTCTGGGAAAAAGGAAATCAAAACGTAGCTAACTTAACTATGACCCAATGTCTTTTCTATTAAGATAAAGAATATGGAAACCCGATTCCTTTTCTATTAAGATAAAGAATACGTAAAAATAAGTACTGAGTTTTGGCTGTATTTGCAAGAATATTAGTAAATTTATTACCTCCTCTATACATATGCCATTTTTAAGATTCAGCCAGCTACCATCAACAGTCGAATATGTTTTTTGTCTTATTAAACAAACACTAATTTGGCAATTTTTCCTAGCCTCAGTGCACCACTAACCGAGAATCAATCGTAGTATCCGTATCTTGGAAAGTCCATTTGAATACATATGCCATTTGGACAATCCACGGCCACCATGCGGATAATTCCAATTCATCGTTAACTGTCTTTGTTTATTTGATGATGGGACCTCAAATCAAAATACAACATGGCTATTATAATTAATGGTATTGCCAAATCCGGATCTATCCTTATAGTTTAATCTCAGTTTAGTCTGATTTGATCATAAAATTGGTTGGGGCCATCTTTGGTTTGACTCTTAATCAAGTTCAATTTATCTCTTTGACCATTAATCATTTCATATGTCCAAACTAACTATTTAAATCCGGTTTGATAATACTAATTCCTCGTAATCAAATCTACATTTACTTTGGGCTTTTTTCTTAAAAAAAAAAAATCTTATCCATCTTTAATAAATATTTGTTTGGCAGCTTTTCAGTTTCAGTTTAGATTTATTTAATTTTCATACATTTATCAATGGGAGCACTTCATTCCAAAATGACACTAAAATAATACAAGCTAAAGCTTGCAAACTCGGCTTTCACCATCCAAAAAGCTAACGACATCTCCTGCAAACTTTATTCAAAACCACACGCACACCATCTTCACAAAATCATTTTTCTGCCTTCAGTTGCCTTTTTTTTAAAAAAAAAAAAAATTGTAGCTTTCCATATTGACTTGAACTTCTTTACGGTAGAAAATATCATTAAGTTATTAGTACATTGACCTTTCATTAGTACAATCACCTTTTCTTGTGCCAGTAAAAGAATGCATCTTATAATTAGTCTTTTTACCTTGCACAGATAATCTGAGGCTATTTTGACATGTATAAGATAAGATCAAGTTTTATATATAGGTTTTATAATAATAACGGTGTACATTTACTTCTTATTATATGTATCTTAGCATTTAATATGGCAAATGTTATAATATATCATAAGCAATGTCTTGTACCTAATTTATATATTATATATGCTTTATAATATTTTTCATAAAAATCAATAATAAAATGCTTTATAAGTTATTTCGTTTATATCAAAATTCAAAGTGTATATTTATGTATAGATATAAATGTATATGATGCTATATATTACATTTAATGATAATAAATAGTATGTCATGGAATATAAAATAATACATGTAATATATGAGTATCAATCATCTATACTATTAAAGCAAAACTAAAGGGGGGTTAGTGTCTTGTTTAATTTGCTTGAATTACCCTTTAATGATATCAATATTTCTTATGATTTACAATCTTTAATAAAATGCATCATAATGTGTATATATACTATATGCTAATAACATCATGTATGGACAATTTAATTAATAATTATGCATATCAAAATTCATATCAAATTTTTATTTTTATTTTTCCTAAAAGTGTACAGTTTGTAGAATTATGGACATGATATGATGTAAGTAGGAGAGAGAAAAAGAGAGATTAAATAAATGGTGGATATAGGTAAACATGATTATGATATGTGTTTTAATTCATTTATCCAATATTTTTAGAATTATGCATTAATGCATATTTACTATAATTTGACTACACGTTAATATGCATTTATTATAATTTTAATGGATAGTAAACAAAATAACAATTGGACAAAGGTAAAATGTTATATATAGATGCTGCCCTTTTTCATTATTGAAAGTGAATTAAGATAATTGACATTTCTAGCCTTGGTGAAGTCATATGACATGCATGAATTGTATAATTAAAGATTATAAATCATATGAAATATTAATACCATCAAAGGGTAATTCAAGCAAATTAAAAAGATACTAAATCCCTTTACTTTTACTTTAGTAATATAAATAAAACAATGAAAATATTAACAAGTCCTTAATTTCCATGTGAATCTTCTTTAAACCACGAAATATCGCTGAATAAATAAACTAAGGAATTTGATTCCCCTCATCTCACCCAGGCTCAAGAAGATTCACCCCCAAATCTTGATATTATATCCTCTACCTGGATCAAAAACCATCCTGTAGAAAAGAAGCTTAAAATGAATCAAATAAAATCTCCCAGCCATACTAAGTCTAAACACAACTCTCCTCATCAAGTACCTCAACATATGCTCTATAAAGCCCATCTATACATGCAACTCCTATAACATCTTATCACCCATAATAATTCTTAGAGTATATGATCCATCACAACTTACAACAACATACTCATGCCACACATCTCTTGGCCTCGACAATGAGTTCAAAAAAGATAATGTGGATTCGTTGCACTCATCATAAACTCTATCTACAAGGCTCATATTAAGTTGCTAAGCATTAAACCATTGTGATGCATGATAAATAATACTAATGTTTTAGCACCCTAGGAGAAGTCAATCTTCCCACAAGTTGAAGTAACATTCACTTGCTCAATCATATAATCTTGTGTCAACCCACAAAAATCTATTCTCCTGAAGTGCCCATATAATCTCATACTACCATATATTATTAACTTCCTAATAGCAACATCAATTGTAAGAGGAATACCACAACAATGCAAATAGCCATCAACAAATTTATAAATAACTCCTATAAACATCTTATAGGTTCTAGCAAATACAAGCTATTATAATATCCATCCGCTCTTGGTAATCTCATACATAGATTTTGAAAAACTAGTTTGAACAATGAAAGACAAATATATAAATACTTATAATTGTCAAAAGCTCTACGAGTTGATAACAATGATGCCACATCAACAATTTCTTATGGATTACAATTTGAGTTAGGGGATTTGTGGTTTTTCACGTTTAGGATTTAGGGTTTGCAATTCTTTCTTTTTGGACATACATGAGTGTTCTTTTGAGTCAATAGTAAAATGAAGTTATCGTTTTTTAGTAATTAGATATTTGAATAGGGGGTTGAATCATGTCATTTTGCAATATTTTAATTTATATTGATAGACGTCATCATCCACCTGTTGACTTAATGTGCCAAGTAAGCTTTTGGGTGCCATTATGACAACTCTTTAAGCCAAGCCCTATTTAATTCACCTAATCAAACATTGATGCCCTTTATTAGCTTGCCCTTAATTGTTATACTCTCTTGTGTAATTTTCCCAATAAAATTTTGATATATCGAATTTTTTGTTACCACTCTTAATTGTTTTTCCAACTTCATGATATAATACACATCAAAATCTTATTTGCTCTTGCTAGCTAACGGTGAAATTTTTTCTTCAACAAGACAAAGATTAAGTTTTCATCGGGGGTAAGAAGATGACCAAGCTGACATATATTATTCATGAAAGATACAATACCTTTTTTTTCATTAAATGGATAGTTAAACCGAAACAATAGTTATTAATCACCATAGAGATACTAAAAAAAAAAAAAGAACTTATTTTTCTTAAGAAAAAAGCTGGTACAAAAATTTGAGCTTGCGTCCCCATGAGTCCTGGACCACGAACATGCAACCCCCCAATGGGGCAATTTGGATTCATCATCTAAGAGAAGCATGAGCTAAACAGCCAGATTCTGTAAAGGAAGGAAACAATGAATGCAAATATTTAGACGCTTAGATTATATCGAGAATATTATAAGTAATAACCATGCATCATTACTTACACTCTAGATATTGTATATATTTATGTACACAAATCTCAAAATTCTATAAAAATTTAAAAGGGGAAAAAGAAAAGCACATATGCTACATTTTTTTCTATATATTTCTACTTTTTTTTCACCCTATGTAAACTTTATTGTTTTTTTATATTTGTTCAATTAGAGTTGTACCGCTATCAAATATTAGCATCATAATCCTAAGAGGTTACAAATGCAAGTTGATGCTTATAGCTAACTGATGCTAGAAGGCAATGATAGTAGTTGACTATTAATGGTAGTGATCAGCAATCGTGAAAATGTTATTGAAAAATGAGTAAAATGGCTTTCTCTTTAAAAAAAAAAAAAAAAGAAAAGAAATCATATTTCAATGATATTTTCCATGATGGTTAGTTATATTATAACTTACCACAAGCCATTGATTGCAAATTTTGCCTTTCAATATTAGATATCACTAAATATTCCTAATATAAGCAACTTCTTAAGATTTATACGGTAATATTTGACAATTTTAAGGTTTCAAATATATGATATACGAGGAAAAAAAGTCTAGAAAACATTTTTATGAAACAAGCACATAAACCTTGAAACAAAAGTTACTTGGCCTGAAGCATTCAACAAGTATACGATAGGATCAATTACCTTGGCTGGATGAGTGATAAGAATATCCAGATCTTTAAAATTCAAGGTCTTAATTGACCTTACTGTAATTTTTAATAAAACATAGCAGTAAAATAATGCTACATAAGAATTAACGGTATCTAACTTTTATATAACCGCTGTGTGCAAGTGCATTCATCGTATCTGTAGCTTGTATGGAAAAGAAAGACAAAAGGAACATAAAACTCACAAACATAAGCATGGAAGACATAGAAGAAGTGAACAACAATTGATTGGAACTGTTGGATAATCCTCTAGACGACGGCGAGACATATGAAGGAAAGAAGAAGAAGAAGAAGAAGAAGAAACTGATTTACTTTTGCTATTAAGTTGGGATAGATGGAATGGCTAAGGAACAGGGTTCTATATATAGCTTCAAAATGTATACGCCTTCATGTAATGGTCTCAGCTTAATGACAAAACATAAATGGAATCCAAGGTGAAGAATTAAACAAAGACTTAATAATTAGGTAAATGCATAAATATTCGCATGGCTTGGCTTGAAAAATAATATAGACGACGATGCTAGTGTCATTATATACTTGCACCTGAGCTTCATGACAAAACATAGTTAGTTAGAAAGAGTTATAAAAAGACTTACTTTAGTGTTTGCATAAAATTAACATATGTAGGATCTACCCATGTGGGGAGTGGAAATCTGACAATCTCCGTCCAATCAGGCAATTACCACACAAGCCACGATCTAATTGCAACCTTGACGTTCAAACAGAAAAGATTTAATGGTAATACATTACATATATTACATATATTGGTGAGTGATTCATAAATATAATAAAAATTTAATATATGACAATAAATAAATAAATATTTTTTAAAAGTATCAATTATGTTTTGATATATTAAATTTTTATTGATATTTACATATCATTTATTGATCAACATGACGTGTCGATACTATTAAATTCTTTTTCTCTCTCTCTATATATATAAATATATACCCGCACATAGATGTATCGGAATGGATCATTTTAAAGTAGATAAAATCATAAAATTTATGATTAAAATTATTTTAATTTTTGAAATATCTTTATGACTTCATGATAATATGGGTAAATGTCTTTGGGGTGACAATTTAAAAAGAGAGACCAAATATATGTATATTTATGTATGCTTTAACCACAAAAAAGAGAGACCAAATATAGAAACATCTTTTTTCCTAGAAAATTTTTCATTTTCTATTTAATTAGTTTGGTCGTTGCTCAATTACTTATATTTTTTAGACATATGCATTGGAGTTTAGTTCCTACTAAAACAGTGTTAACCCTATAGTGCTATTTAAGGGTCTTAATTGTCCTAGAAAATACTTTTAATTCGATCAAGATGAGTGGTTATTCGTAAGTAGTAATTATTTATTCATTTTCATATTGTTATAATTAGGGTTGGCAATTTAAAACCCAACCCATAAACTAGGATACTACACAATAGGATTATAAATGGGTTCGAGTGAACAAAAACTAACACGAATAATAAACGAGTTAAGCCTGGACACAACACATTTAAATTTGTGTTCGTGTTCGAGTTTAGGTTGTCTTAGACTCGTTTATGAATATGTTTATTAAACAAGTCCCATAAACAAGTCACCGGTCCAACCCGTTTATCGTTAAATACATTTGGTTGTGTCTTATTCTTATTTTACTATACTAACTACCTACAATAATTTTTTATTTTTATGTTAGTTTAGGGTTTTTAATACTGTTCTTTTATTCTTCCACTTTCCAATTGCATATCTAAAAAAAAATCGTTTCTTCATCTTATCCTAAGTCAATTTCCAAGTGCTTTCTTTACTAATATCGTCACTCACAAGTCGCATTGCCTTCTCCATCCCTCTAAGTAAGTTACAACATATAGTTGTGTAAATGTTTAGGAATTACATCATTTGAGCATGCTATCAATAAAAAC
>JAMXBB010000004.1:7568029-7614676 GCA_024138015.1 Lumnitzera littorea
ACTTATCTCTGACGATGTCGATCTCGTGCTGAAAATTGAATTATTGAGGATTAGATTCCGAGAGACAACGAAGAAAAATGTAATGTGCCAGACCTATACGAAAAAATTGTATGAAAAGTAATGGGCTTCGAACATTTATATAAGTACATACACCATTACGTGATAGAATAAGCAATAGTAGACCAAGACTTGCGATGTCGGTTTCAGAAATTGATAAAGGAAATGATGGTGCTGTCCATGGTCAATGATGAGAGCCGTGTTGATTAGTGCAATATACTTAGTTTGACTAGGTCAATGATATACGAATTTATTTACATATTCCTTGTGGTTTTTCTTTCAATAATTGTTTTGATGGTATTACATTTTAAAGAAAATAATTCAAGGGTATTTAGTATGTTTTGTTAAACGAGTAACCAAAACAATTATTTTAGATTTCTTAATAAGGAAACATTCAACTCTAAGATATTTGAATTTTGGCTGATCAATATGTGATAATTTTTTCGTGAAGCACTTTTGTTTTCTCAAGAACTTAATAGATTGTCATTGTTAAGTAATATGTCTTTTTTGGCAATAAATACCCCGTGTTGGAATTTCCACAATTAATTGGGATGTATTTCCTTTTTTTTTTTAAATAAAACAAATGCTTAATTAATTTTTTTTTTCCATTAATATGCACACAAACAAAAAAAAAAACCCAAATCATACACAAAAATAGAAAACACAAAACAATGAACTCCAAATCCCTCTTTGTCATCGGATTAGGGCATCTTCACCTAGGGTTTGATAATGAAGATAGGGACTTAGAGCGTACCAATGAAGGTCTAAAAGGAGTTTTTACTTAATTTTGGACTTTCCGTTAGGGTGATAGAGAGCATTTGAAAATTGTATGATAGAAAAAAACACAAGCCATCAGTTTATTAGAATAAAAAATACTGATCAATTCCTTTTCTATTAATAAAAAATATGAAAATGTAAAAATAAGTACTGAATTTTGGCTGTATTTGCAAGATCAATTAGTAACTTTATTACCTCCTCTATAGATATTTTAATTTTTTATGATTTAGCGAACTACCATGATAAATGTCCAACATGTTTTTCGTCTTATTAGACAAACGCTTTGGCTACTTCTTGCAACCTCGGTGCACCACAAAGCGAGAATCAATTTGTAATATCCGCATCTTGGAAGTCCATTGGTATACATAAGGACAATCCATGGCCACCTTGCATAAAATTCCAATTTATCAACTGTCTTTGTTGATTTATGCTAAGACCCCAAACCAAAATAGAACATTGCTATTATAATTAGTAGTATTATCAAATCCGGATAGATACACACAGTTTAATTGGTTTGATCTAATCCGGTTATAAAACCAATTTGGTCCAAATGTGGTTTAACTCTCATTTAAAATCCTATATATCCCTTTAATCGTTGATTTTTATACATGTTTGATTGACCATCTAAAATGAGTCTGATAATACTGATGACTAGTTAATGAACTACTATAAATGAAGGTGACGGTCACAACCATTTTGGCAAAAAAAAAGTTCACCACATTGTGTTTCCTTCATGTTAGTGGCAAACTTTAGTTTCCAAAAAGCAAACTTTAATATTTACATTATTTACAACTACTCTAGCGAAAAAAGTTCCCACTATTTAATATTTATTAATGAAGAAAATTAAATGCATAAGGAAATACAAAGAAGAATTCAACAAAATTACATTATACTTATTGGAAAAAAATAATTATCTCTTATAAACAAAATGTACTTGTAATTAAAAGAAAATTGTTCTTTTGCAAAGATCTGTTGTAGTTTATGGATAATATATTGGTTAGCATGTTATCACTTGTAAATATAGTGCTACTTTTGAATATATTTTATAGTAAAAGGAATACTTGCCTAATGATATATTATATATGTTTTTCAATTATAATTTAAATTAAATAAGCTTTTTAAAATATATATAGAGAGAGAAAAATACGGACATTTTTGCTAAAATATTTGAATGAACAGGAAATTACTAAAGTTTTCAATCTTTCGAGTGTTAATGGTTTTATTTAAATATAAAATATATTTTTCAAACTCTTCTTTATACTATAGAAATAAACATGTGGCTTTTATTAATGAAGAGAAATTTTATTTTAAAATAAAATAAATGAATAAACACAAGAACTTATTTTTGAATTTTCTAGAAAAATTAATTTCTAAAAACTTTCTATGAATGTTCAAAATTAACAAGAGGTATTGGTGACGGTCTAAGCTCATTAAGGCGTAGTTGGTAGTCCAGCAACTCCATCAGGTGATGAAGCTATAAGAAAGCCCCTTATGGCTAGTCTAGTGAGGTCTTTAATGCTTAAGTTAGCAAAGGAAGAAGATAAAGAAGAGTATACGTCTTAGGAGCAAAAAGAGTAAGATGAGAGCTCTTAGATTATCCTCCCTTTGACATCTTTCACTCTATGACTTATTTATAAAATATGGAACTTACCTGTTCGAGACACGTGGCAACTAAGGATCGACTTCTACATAGTTGGTGTGAGACATACATGCATGATACAGGAAAGGACAGGAGTACTGAGGAGTCAAGCTCACAGAAGGTATTAAATTTAGTCTCCAAAGGACCTAAGGAGGTCGAGGTGAAAAGGTGTTCAAAGTAGGCTCAAGCAAGTTATGCTAACTCATAGGAAGATTGGATAAGATGATCCATTTGGGGGTTTAACATGTCGTGCTTGGGGAGACCTAAGTAGGCTACTTGACTTAGGTTGGAGTGAGCTTGAATTGAGTAAGTCAAACTGCTAAAACGAGCCAAGCTCATTGACTTGAAGTAGTGCTCGAGGGCATGCGAGCATATAGAAACACTTAGACTTAGGCCTTAGGAGCATAAGTCTAGAATGGCCTATCAATAGGTATTTTTATAAATTTTATGAAATGAATGAATTTTTTGTTATTTCTATTACTTTTAACAATATAACCAAAATGAGGCATCAACATAAAAAAAATTTAGATTCTAAAGGGAAATTTAAAAAAAAAAAAACTTTATTAGCACAAAAACCTAAATCTCTTTTTTATTTTTCACTTTTCTTCAAGTGGTGGCTTTATTCATTTATATAAAGGTGTATAAGTGGGTTGATGCTCATAAGGCGACTCATTTATCCCCTTTTAAGAGCAAGTTAAGGTCGAAGTTTTTAACCCATTTATAAAACGAACCATTTTGATTTAGCTTATTTAACTCGTAGGTTAGAATAAGCTAACCCATCATGGCCTAGGTTGGCTTGTTGACCCGTTGAATAATAATAATAATAATAAATCAACAAAAAAAAAAAACCTAATTCATCTAAAGTTCTAAACATTGAACATAACACTCTACTTTCCTCATACCTCTCTACTCACATAGCTTCGCTTGGACATCAAACCAAGTTTTCTTCGTCAATAACTCGATGTCTATACTATTATTACTATTACTACTACTATTGTTATAAACATAGAATTTGTATATAGCATTAATATCATTAGTTATGCCCTATTATCAATAAAGAAAACTACTTCCTAAAATTAAAATATTTGCCCATGGATTTTTATATTTATACATAATATTTTATTCTTTGTTATAAGTAATTATATAAATAAGTATAGAAAATAAGAGTTTTAAGAGTAAATTATATGTACACTTCTTTATATTTGATTTATATATACTTAAGTTTCTTATCTTCGAAATTGAATCCCTAGACCTCCAAATATGTAAAACAAACATGTTTTTAAATGATATTTAACTACTTTGCTTTCAAATGAAATAATTAAAAATACTACAAATAACTTTATTAATTTTAAGGAGTAAAGTAATGATATAAAATAGAAAAAAAATTATGTTTTTAAGAACGATAGGCACTCAATATAAAAAATAAGAATCTAAATACAAACTAAAAAACTATATAAAAGGTCATATCTATGATCTATCTAAATATTAATTCTAGTTCCAAGTTCACAAGTTCAAGGTACATAGAAATGTCAAAACACAAGCGCACACCTAACAATATCCTTTTATTGAAAACCTAGAGTTTTTCCATTATATATAAATTTAAATATTAGCACTTCTTTTCTAAGTAAGCCGTAGGAAGAAACCTTAGCAATCTCTAATATAGTCTTTCTCCGTCTCGCCGTTCATCTAATATAAGGTAACATCTAAACCTAAAATTACATTCTTGGTCTTCTTTTCGCAATATTGGTATTGATAAAAGAAGTGAATTAAGGTTTTTGCTCTCTCTGTCTCAGTTTGCCAATAAATCTTCAAAGGTAAAGAATCTTTGTTGTTTTGGTTCCTTCAAAACTAAAGAGGGTACAGTTGACGAGGAGGGGAGATTAGAGTGATGTAGCCTCTGCCTACTTTTGAAAAGGGACAGGAAGTGTGATGAGAGAGGGAACTATAAGAGAGAGAGTAAATTTTGAGATCCAGCATAGTCATGCTAAAACTGAGTTACACATACAAATTGCAAGTATGAGAGTGTTTGAGTAAGAATGACTGCTTTTTCTTTTTTATATTTTTATCAATCATATTGCTTTTCTCTTCTATTTGTAAAATTAAATCTTTAGATTATGTGTTATTCTTTTTTGTTTAGTTTCTAAATTCTAACTTCACTTTTTTTTTTTGCCCATTGAATTTTTATTGAATAGTTTAATTGTACATGCTTTCTTATATCATTATAATATCTTATTGTAGAAATCTCTTCAATATATAATATTTTTAGTGGGCCGCAATATATATCTTTTGCAAGAGCTTGCCCTTGAGTTATAAGGATAGAGATTGTGAATAAGAGGTAATTTTTAATTCAATAAATTTCTTCATTTGTTTTTAGTCCATTGTATGTTTTTTATAATATGGTTGAATTATTGTGGATTTTCTACATGGTAGAAGAATTATTACGGAAAAGAAATACTGTGAATGAATTATTGTAGTTTTTTTTTTTAGTAAATATTATAGATCTTTTCAATTATGTTGTTTTCCAAGGATTATATAGAGAATGATATGCTCTCTTTTTTTTTTTTTTGTTTGCAGGAATCTTTAAATGTAAGTTATGCAAGCCAAAGAAATTACAAAAATAAAGAAGGAAAATACATATTTTTATGTAGTATTTTAGTTAGTATCAAGTCATGTAAATTTGATGATTATGTTAATATTGATGGCGTAAATTTAATTATTTCAATAATTTTTACATTATTTGTAATTTTGAGTTTGATAATAAAACTCATTTGTAAGTATTAGTGTTGTTATTATTTATTTATTTTTTTTTTTGCCATGTATGACGTATTGTTTTTATTACTTGATTTCTTTGTAATTTATATTATTATTTTTTTCAGCAGATAAAACTTTATTACTATTTTTTATTTTGTCAATAAAATATATTTGGTAACTTTTACTTATAAAAGTACTGTTTCAAATTAAAAAATATATCTATGGTTAGTACTCGTAAGGAGCTTACAAAAAGCATATGATATTTTTATCGTTTTGGAAATTTCAATCAATGAAATATCATATTTAAAAAATTAAAAAAAGACATAGCGATGAACTAAGTTTGCCAGTCAAGAGGAATTTGACAAGTGTTTCACCAGTTACCATTTTGTGGTAAACAAATTTTGCCATTAGGATCCCACGACAACCTCTTCAGTGGTGATCATTTTTGGGGAATATTCTTTTACCAATAAGGTTCTTACCAGAAAAAGGGACTACTCTTACAACTTTCTTTTGCAAGAGTAAGGGCTTTCTTCTTTTTCCTTTTTTTTTTTAATCCGCATTTCGTTTAAGCTATTTTTTTTTTTTTTAAGTCTTATCCATTTATAATATATATTTGTTTGGCAGCTTTTCAGCATCTGGTACAGAATTATTTTATTTCTCGTATATTTACGATGGGAACACTTCATCTCAAGACGATACTGAAAAAAATACAAGCTAAAGATTGCAAACTCGGTTTTCACCAACCAGTAAGCTGGTGACATCTTCTGCAAACTTTATTCAAAACCACACGCACGCCATCTTCACAAAATCATTTTCTTCCTCCGGTTGCTTTCGTTAAAAAGAATGTAGCTTTCCCATATTGACTTGGAACTTCTTTATAGTACAAAAATATCATTTTAGTAATTAATACATTGACCTTTTCTTTTTGCCAGTAAAAGAATGAATTTTGTAATTAGTGTTTCACCTTGAAATGCATAATTTTAGGTTACTTTGATAACACGTATACGATAAGATTAAGTTTTATACGTAGGTTCTTACATAAATGTACCGAAAATTAATTTCAATCGATATCTCGTTGGTATAAGAAAGAGACGACAAAATATTTTAGAAGGCTTTTGCAGTGGATTTACGCAAAGGCTAGTGTGAGAACAATTTTTTAAAATCTTTCGTCGAATTAATTTATTCCCACAAGTATCAGCTTATATAAGTACTTTGTTCCATTTGCCATAAAATATATATATATATATATATATATATTTAACGTTATTATATGGTTGGCCGGAAGATTAGAACAATCTCTGGCTGCTAAAAACATCTCCCACAATATACGTCAAATAGCATGATTAGATACATTTTAAATATTGTAGTAGATGTATTTCGTGTCAAAGGGTATATGCTTTTTTTTCTGTTGAGGGAATTGTCTCCATAAGTGCCTTGTCGATGCCAGCTCGTCAATTTGCGTATTAATTTGTTTTATATGAATTATATCTATCTGTTCCATTACACATTGTTAAGAGCAGAGGGGGGGGGGTGGGGTGGGGCGCTTCCGTGCGATGGGAGGGCCAGCTCTAGGGCTAACCACTTATTTTCGTTGTTGGAGAGAAACTCATATGGACCAGGAACATATTCTTAGGTTTACATCATATACGAATCTATTGCATCCCAATAGGAAAATAATGGTGATAAAAATAGGTGGTAAGGATTTATACTAAATGAAAAGAATTATCTATCATCAATCTACTACGTATCCAGCTAATTATTGATTAATGAAGATTTCATCGCCGTGGCCAAAGTAAGACAATGGAAGTAACATCCCTAGGGAGACATGTCTCCTTCTGCATATAGTTAGCTAAGGACGGTGAATAATCCTAATGTAACTAAAGTGTGATTTTAGTCTTCAAAATGCTCAAGTCGAAAACTAAAACAAAATAATTATTCTAGTTATAGTCTATATCAATATTATTTAAAAAAGGAAGAATTGGTTTTGATGTAAAATCCCATATGAGTGAATTCTTATATCAATCATGGGAAAAAAAAATCAATATTGGTTTATAAAATAATGGTAATTACCATTAAATAAAAAAATTTTAGATTAACTGCAGTTAATAATTTTTTATAAGACTGATCATAGTAGTAAATACCTAAAATCGTTTGTTTATTAATCACTTGGTCGGAAGAAAAATCCATGGATTGGGTCCATCGTTGAAGCTACGAGATCACCTCAAGGACATCTTGAATAGAAAATGTATGCGGCTCAAGACGAAGAATTGGATAGATGGTCGATGTTCAATTCTCAAAAAGAGCCTTTTCTTCTATAAGAGACCATGATAATTAAAAATGGCCTAGGAGATGCTTTTGTCCAAAATTACCTAGGAAGTGAAAGAATAAGTCCAAATGAGAAATTGAGTCAAATTTACTTGCACATGTGCTATTGGACCAAAACATTCGTGGGGGTAGTTTTGGACACCGCACTTATCATCTTTGTTCTTTTTATTTATCATCCATAGTTTGATTGTGTACGTAATCGAAATTTGATACCAGAAACGACCCACCAATTTGAATTTGAAATCCAATTCATAGGATAAGAATGAATTGAAGTGTTCCACGTTGATCGTAATGCGTACTCATTATTATATATCAATTTTACGAGAACACCAGAAAACAAAAAATTAATAGACCAATATCGTGTACGATAAACTCGACTTGACTATTCGGCCCAAGGAAAAACCCAGAATTGGACTTTTGGAAGCTTACTTGCGTAAGTAGACTTAAAAGAGACTTCCTTTTACGGGGAAGCTAATCCAAATTATGGATTACAGAGTACGATCATAACGAGAGATGATAAAATCTATTTCTTGTAGGAAATGTGATAAAGTAAAATAAAATAATTAACGTGAAATGCTAACCAACCTTATAATATAAAATCTAATAGATGTTATATAATAACAACATTTCTTCTACCTCAGCATATCGTAAAAATTTCTATTATTCATCTTATACTTACTTTACTTCACTTGTATTTACTTATAAGTTTTTGAGAAATAAGTCTCAAACTAGTTAATCATTTGATTAAGGGCTTAAAGATTCACACCCTGATCATAGTATCAGCTATGTTAAACGTTACAAAGTTAGTAACCACCGTTGCATATACAAAGAATTTACAAGATTAATCACTAAAGCACATCTGCTTCTATTACACTTTTAACATCTAAATACATAAGATATTTACATCATATGTACATGACCAAAAGCTGCACATTCACTAAAATTTACAACAATATCCACTAGAGAATAACACATATGTTTGCATAAGTTAACAAATGTCATAGGATCAAACTCTAATGTCTTAACAAAACAAAACCGGCTATCATGATAGAGTCATCTTTCGAGTTGTCAATGACATCCATCTTGTTGAAAAGAAATCCATTCCATACATCTACTAGCTAAACTATATTCATTTCCAATTGTTGATTCAATACTTAGCCATACTATCTCGTGAGTATCAAGAATAATAATTATTTCATAATCTATTTGAGCCTCTAATATAGGTTTTGATTCACTCTCTCAATTAGCTTTTAATTGCTCACATTCAGCATTTCCTACTACTCCATTCATCTCAACAGAAGTTATAGCCTACATCACTACAGTATACATGTCCTCATTAAGTTTACCCCTTAATTCTACTTTCAACTCCTCTTATCCAAGTTCTACTCCTTTTGGATCTTTCTTTACATTACCCTCTAGTTCACCATCGACCACTCCATGCTTACTTTGTACACTTGATGGAACATCGTTATATGGTTCTATGGGTTATTGATCCTTTAGAAGTACTTTATGTACTATAGGTTCAAGATGAGGTTCATAGGGTTCTAAGGGTATCTAATTCCTTACCTCAATTGGTTGAGGTAAACATAGGAAGCAATCAATAACTTCTTGAGGGTAACATCTAAGGATATATGGTACACAATTGGAATATGAGTAGTACTAGTAGAATAGGGTCTCCCTCTTCCAATCTTGTTGGAGAGTACCTCACCAGCATAATTGAATCATGATTCCTTTACTTTCCAACTATCTTTGCTCAAAGGTGGCTACCATAATATATCTATTATACTGGAAACTCAAATTAGCACCCACTAATACCTATTGATCTTGCCAAGTATAGCACATCCTATTGATAAATTTGTCGATAATCTCATCCACAGTTCTAAACATGTTCTAGTCAACTATTTCTAACAACAACCTTTGCAGTTGGACATGGTATGGAATAGGAGACTCTTCTCTATCCTAGTTAATCAATGACCAACTAACTATTAATTCACTCCTATGACCCTATAGTCAAATTTAATATCAATTAATATCTATCTTAGTTTATTGTTATAATCACTCTTTCTTTATAATTCATAATATAGTCTTCTACCACCCACTTTCACTGTTTTCCTATAATGATTATTTCTTTTAATTATGACGCTTCAAAGTGAACTTACTAAAACTATACTTTGATATTAACTTAAAACTATCATGCCTTGAAGCAGTAAAGTCGCAATAGTCTAGCTGTGTAAACTATCTAATGATAAAAGTTTCCCTCTCAACTATTATCATAAACTTAATTTACATAAGACATTCATAACTAACTTACTTTGAAGTAAATAGTTCACATGAAAACAATATGATTTTGCTTATGGGAGTCTTAAAAATAAGCATTAAAATTTAGATAATTCAAGTATAATTTACAAGACTTAATAACCTAGTTTGTTTAATATGGAAATAGTTCAATACCATAAGATTGGTAAACAAGAACAAAAGCTTCAAAAGTTCAACTATTCTCCAGTTTATATTCTTACTCCCTAAGATCTAGCGGTCATTAACTTTAGGGTAGTTGTATTGTGGCTTCCTAGTTAGTATCTGCAGAAGATATCTATGGGGATGTGAGCAACAAATCACTCAATAAGTTAGGATAGAGACATTAGACTATACGTTAAGCACAAATATGGTTATTAAATAATTATTTAAATGCAATACAACAAACAAATGCCATCTTATGATGTTGTCTGATCTATCATGAGATTAGAGAAATTTCACTGGCTTTAATCTAAGTTTCAAGAATTTCAATACGTATACAATAGCTTATTACTAAACCCAATCTTGTACAGTAGAGACATAACTCCTCTCGCGACTATCCTTCAAATTACCGCTTTTATCCTTACCATTACCTCCCTTCCTATTACTTAGTTCTACTAAGGATGAAGAAGGGATAATTATGTTATGAAGTTATTCGTTTCGAAATTATTAGTATTTGGTTAGAGAAATATAAGCATCCCCTAATGGATAGTAATGCATGTTCGATTAAGATTTTAAGTCATATATCATAATACAAATAATTATGAGGTGATCAATCGATATTACATAATACAAATAATTGCAATCTAACCTAACCGGCTAATAGTATACGATTAAGCTTAGAAACACTCATAAACAGGCATGTGCACATTCAAGCAACTTATAAGTTCAACCAAGTATAATCTTACGCCTCTAAATACTATAAAATGATACTCCAAAATATAATAACGTATTGATCCTAAACTTACCTAGACTTCTTCACTTGCTCACTAAGGTGCGACTTATGTTGTACCTTCATGATGCGAGTAGCGGGACTCAAACTAAGAATATTGGTAATTAGGGTTCAAGTGGTTATGAAGAACAGAGAGTGAAACAAAGGTTTTGATAGTGAATATGTATAGATATCACGCACCGAGACATAAACACAATAAGGGGTTTGAGTTTGAAATACGGTTTAATACAATTTACAAACATTAAATATCACTCAGGATTCAAATGAGGGTTAGATGTAACTCACTAGCCGGCTCAAATGAGGATTCAACACAATCTTAGAGTTAAAATTGATAAGAACACAAGAAAGATTAAAGAGTTACTCAGTAGTCAAAAATCTAGCATATGCAAGCTCTAGGAGCTCCAATATAACCTTGCTCGAAAGAGGAAAGTTTCAAGTGTAGGAATATTCTTTTTGTCTAATAATGAGTTCTATCCTGTTGATTATAAATGTTGCTATTTATAGCAAGTTTTAAACCTTAGCGACAAAACTGTAAATAATGTATAAATCCTTAAACTCTAAAAAATTAGGTTGACAAATAAAATAAAGAAAACATGTATAAGAATACAAAACTGTATGTTTAATAGAAGTCAACATGCAGTCACTCAACCTGTCTTAAAAGGAACAAGATCCGAATTAGACAGGGGTAGCAGTTGGATGTTTGAGTTCAAGGAGGAGTCTTTGAAGTCTCGCAATACTTAGCCGAGACACCAAAAAGGTTGGCCTATAATTGTCGAGTTTTAGAATTAGTTAGCACTAGTCTTTTGATGTCGTGCTGAGTGGTTCTTTGGTCTCATGACCTCAACCGTGTCATCTCTCAGCTTCTCGACAACGATAAACTTAATGCCAAGTGTCTCCTTTTCTTCCCCTCGGTCTTCTATTATTAGTTTGGCTTTAGCTTTGGATTGGTTGGCCTCGGCTTAGAGATAATCACAAGTTGATTCCTATCATTACTGCGAGTCCGAAAGGAAGTCGTCCTCAACATTAAACATTAAGCATAGGTTGGGATGTTGAACAAACTTCTCTTCCCTTTTCACTTCACCATGGGTACCGAATGTCTCTGGATTTCCTCAACGCTTATAGGGGTTAAGCAATAGCTCTTCTCATCCTTTCGAACGATGTAAGTGTTAAAGAAGTCGTCATGTATCACTTTCTGATCATAACCCCAATGTCGACTAAGAAGTAAATTTATGGCATTCATAAGGATCACATCAAATTCAATCTCATCCCCATACTATCCCACCTTGAATGCTATCCGAGCTCTTTCATGCACATGGACCATACCCTTGTCATTAAACTACTTCAATTTATAAGGTCGGAGGTACAAATAGGTTGGCAATTTCATCTTTTCCACTAACTCAGTAAAGACGATGTTGGTGCAGCTACCTCCATTGACAATCAAGGAATAAGTCTTCCTATTCACTAGGCATCATATGTGAAATAAATTTTCCCTTTGTTCGGGATTTGCTTTTAGGTTGGCTCGCTTATTCATCATGGCTACAAGTTCATCTAGGTTTTAGGTCTCTTTTAATAATGGTTGCTTTAAGCTAGTTTCTGATTCAGCTTCCGATTCAGTTTCTGATTCATCTTTTAATTTAGCTCCAAATTACAATTATATTCATAAAACCCTAAAACATCTTCTAATCCATTTTCTAAAGTTTATGTAACTTTGCATTAAGTATATAGAGTTTCTAAATTATGTTTTGATCAACTTCTTAGTTCGCTCTACATACCATGTTTCTAATCTAGCTTCTAAATTAGCCTTTGATTTGAATGTTTGCTATACTTCAACATATATCCCCATTTTTTATTGACTACTAGATTTAAAGCACATCATGCAACTCATTTTCACTTCAATTTGAACCAAACTACACTTGACTCCATTTTTTGGATACTTCACATATTACACTTATACCAACCCTAAATCCACAACATTCATATCCAATACTTCCAACACCTCAAAACTCATCTCCCAACATTACAAGTTATTAGAATATACTCCAAATTAGAATCTAGGTCAATCTCTTGAAAAATTACTGAATATATTTTGACAAATAGCTATTTAAAAGGATTTTAGGGCCTAAAAATCAAATAAAAATATGAAAAATAGTTTTCACAAAAAAATCTTCATAGGAATTTAATATATATAATAGATGCTTCACAGAAAAATTTTGGAGCCAAAACATTAATAAGGTTTTTGAAAACAAAATCAAAATCGGCTGGGGCCTAGTAATTTCTTAAGGAGGATATATTTTAGAACTTAATTTTTATAAAATAACATTTTTCATAGAATCTAAATACAAAAATATGGTAGAATACAATTTTTCATAATTTTTAGACAAAAAATTACTATTTTTAACAATTTCAGGAAAATCGGACAAGTTTTAGGAGCTTATTGAAATCCTCCCATCCGGCCACCATTGACCACCCTGCTATTGTCAACTGATCATGGTATGACCTTGGTTGTCCAATAGTGGTTGTCGTGTACACCCGAGTCTTAGTTTGATGCCTACACTCTGATTTAACCTAAATTATACTTATTTTTGTCTAAGTTTTAAAGATTTTCCCTCAACTCTCCCAGTCTCTCTAATTTTTCTTGATAGTGGATTGTCTTAATGAATTAAGGGAGAGTAACTCTAAATTTATAAAGCTAAGTTTGGATCGATGGTTAATTTTATTGTTGCCAAGTGTTAATACACTAAAATCTTACATATCCAATATGTGTCTTTAACAATTACTTTTCTCATGCCAACCAATACTATAATTTGCCACACCACAATTGGAGTCTTTCCATGTTGCCAAGTAAATTTTTCTATAATTTTTATTAATTTCTTTTAATTATTTTGGTATATTTTAGTATAAATTAGGTATTTTAGAAAATTTTGAGTATTTCTACTTATATGTGAATTTATATCTAATATAAATAAATACTTCTAAATATTTTTTAAGTTGTTTTATAATTTTTAGTATGCATATATTTCATCTCTAGCGACTCGTTGTAGACACCTAATGTTTACNAAAAAATAAGAATTTTAGGAAAATACAAAAAATAAGAAAAATAAGAAAAAGCATAAAAAAATAAGAAAATTGGATAAGAAACACAAAAAATTGAGAAATTTAGAAAATAAGGAAATTAAGAATATTTTTTTTAGAAAATTGAAAAATTACAAAAAAAAAATAGAAAATTTGAAAAATAATAAAAGATTTTAGAAAATAACATTTTATTATAGTAGATTCTTAATTTAGAAATAAGTTTAGAAGTTAGTTTGTTGGACCTAGACTTAGATTTGAATCTAGCCCATGTCGACCTGACCCATATGTGTTTAAGGGTTCAAATCTTGGAAAAGGCATAAACAAGTTTCTTATTAGATTGACACGTGAGGATTTTGTTGCGTCACATGTCTTGACACGTGGCAGCGTCAAGTTGGACAACTCATGCTGACATGGCACCATGTAGCATCTACGTAGCATGCACGTCAACTCTCATGTGTCACCATTGACATGTAGCCCACCATGATTGATCAGATTGGTTAACGTGGCGCCACATCAGTATTTTTCCTCACTTTCTCTCATTTTTTCCCCATTTTCTCTAGATTTTCCTCTTTCCTTCTCAAGAACAGTCCCCCCACCTACCCCTACCCCCCCCCGGCCCCCCAACTTTGATTTCAATTTTCGCATAGATTTTACATATTTGTGCCTAATTTCTTGCTTTTATTTTGTTTACCGCGTAGCCTAATGTGAATTGAATCCATTAATACGTCTAAATACAGTCAAAGGAGTGTTTAATTTGAGCCCCAAAATTCGGAAAAAAAAAAAAACTAATTTTCTGGACATTTTCAATAACTCCAATCTAAGCTTTCCTTTATTTCTAGGCTAATTGCGAGTATAAATTGAGTGTTCGGGGATGTTCAAAAGCACACACGACCACTTACGAATACTTGCAAGCTCTCTCTCTCTTCAAATCTCTCTCCCTCTAGTTCACCATCACCAGCCACTACCTTCATTAGCTTCCTTACATCATCAGCTACTCAACCTAGCTACCCTCAACCACCGCCATGGCTCCTAGCCATACGACCAAATAACCACCAACCAAACCTTAACCACCAAACCCCCTCCCTTTCAAACCACCACCTTCGACCACCTTAGACCCAAACTAAGTCCATGGCTGAGCTCCCTATACTTCAAAACCCCTAACCTAACTACCCATTCAAACCAAGCAAACATTGCCCAACCGTCATGTTAACCACCACCAACCTCCACTTCTCACCACCCTTGAAACCACCTCCAGTAGTCGTAGTATCGAGCCTACCCCCCTTATCTCCAATCTAAAACACATAAATCCATCATCACCTACAAGAAATTCTATTTGAATTACCTTGAATCAAGCCTTGCTGTTGTTGTCATTGGCAATCCAGATGACCTAACCTGAATCCGTATGACTTGACTCGATGACCCGTGATCCAACCCAAGATCTGGTCCAGGTCTAACTCGCATATGCCCATTACATCTGAAGTTCTTTTTTATTTTTTATTTATTTTCTTTCCTTTTATTATTTAGCCATTGTTGTTTTTTCCTTTTCTTTATTATTTTTATTATGTCCATGTAAATGTAAATTGTAATGTGAAAAAGAAGGAAGAAAAGAAAAAAAATAAAAAAGAAAAAGAAAAGTATTTTATTTAGTTTTTTTTTTCTAAGTTTAATGAAAAGTAAAAAATAGATAGAATAAATGAAACAAAAAAAATTAAAATAAATAGTAGATAGTAGATAAAAAGAATAAAGATTATTATTTATTTTATCACATAGAAAATCAATTTTTCAAAAATAAAAATAAAAATAAATGGATCTTCTTTTCAAATTAGGACTTTTTTAGAATTTTTTTCAAAAAAATAAAGAGTCTCAATTTAGGACTTTTTTTAGAAATTTTCTTAAATGAACCAAATTTGAGTAAAAAAACATAAACTCGATTATTTTCAAGAATTAAAACTAACAACCCACTAAAGTTTTCAATAAAATAACTACGTACGTCTAATCTCGAATAGTGGGTTTGTAAGCACCTACGGGGTGATGATAAAAATTAGAAAAAAATAATAATAATTTCCTTTTTTCCTTAGTTTAGATTATTTCATTTATCTAATTAAGAGTAACCAATAGTTAAGTTTTGTCTTTCAAAATTAAAAGGTGATTTTTAAATTTAATTCTAATTTTAGAAAGTCGATGGTACCCGTAAGGGTTTAAAAGTCTTAACCTCCGGATCTAGATTCTCTTGCTTATAAAATGGTTTTTGAAATTAGTTAGAACTTAACTGTATTTTCCAACTTCAGTTGGATGGCAACTCCAAAGTTGTTTTCAAAACAAAAAGAAACGGTTTTCTTTAAACCCTAGTCAAGGATCAGTATTAAATGGGTAAGGTTTAGTATTAATCGATTTAAAGAAGGCCAATTTTATAAAAAAAAAAAAAAAACTAAGAGGGTGAAAAACCAGGCTCAATACTCGTTAATTATCATAATTCGTTTCTCGCGTTTCTAATAAATAACAGATAATTTACGTATAACCTACTGATATAGTTTTAATTATTTTATTTTCTTAAATATAAACTTATAGGATCACTTCTACTAATATTTTTAACCTTATCATAAAATTTGGGCTCGATTAATCAACTTTCGCATTCATCTTAAATTTCGCATACTATTTCCAATTATGAGTGAATAGCTAATTTAGTAAGGTCTCACACGAATGGTAGCCTACCAATAACAAATGGCCCAATATTACAATCAAAAGATGAAACATAAGGTCTTCTACCTTAGAGACTTGGTGTGCAAAAAGCTAAAGGCTACTAGCTCATTCAAAGAGTGAGGCAAGCTTGCCCATAATTGTGAGAACCCGGTACACATAGTAGAAGATGCGGGAAAAAGGGCTTACAGGTTAGAGACCTTTGATGGATAGCTCTTTCTTAGTGTATGGAATGCCAACAACTAAAGACCATATTTCCATTAAGTATTGCCATGTGCTTGGAAGGATATGTAACTCCTATTGTGATTAATGAAATAGTGAGTTTCCTATACTTGTCTGTACTATTTCTTAATATTGCTAGCTTACTCCATGCCTTCAATCTCGGGTTGATTTTCACCCCCAAGCACACATCCCATGTTAGCACATACA
Source organism: Lumnitzera littorea (assembly GCA_024138015.1). Classification (NCBI taxonomy): domain Eukaryota; kingdom Viridiplantae; phylum Streptophyta; class Magnoliopsida; order Myrtales; family Combretaceae; genus Lumnitzera; species Lumnitzera littorea. The sequence continues at coordinate 7,585,021 of JAMXBB010000004.1, forward strand.
CTAACACCTTAAGTTTGTTAAACCAACTATTGATCTGTAATCCACACCGCACTCCTACACATGAGTCGATTCTTATCCTTGTATGTATGCCTAAGTTAGTACCTACACTAATGACACGAACTACGCACTAAGCTACAGCACAAGTCCTTGTTGCGTTCTCACATATGGGTCAATTTTCATCTCTGTATTTGCACCTAAGTTAGTATCCATACTAATGATGTAGGCTACATACCAATCTATAGCATAAGTCCTTACTGTGCTTTCATACATGGGTCAATTCTCATCCCCATACACATGCCTAAGTTAGTACCCACACTAATTGATAAGAATCAGCCTACGACTATCTCCAAGTCGAGGTTAACCAATCCTAAGCCAAGACCAATCAACTTTTGCAAAGGCTAAACTAATAACAGAAGACCAAGGAAAAGAAAAGGAGACACTCTGTGCCAAGTTTGTCGTCTGCCAAAAAGTCGAGAGACCATATGGCCGAGGTCTTGAGGCCAACAAACCACTTGGCGCGACACCAAAAGACTAGTGCCCACTAATTTTAGAACTTGGCAATTATGAGCTAACCTTTTTTATGTCTCGGCCAAGCATTGCGAGACTTCAGAGACTCCTCCTTGGTCTAGGACATCCAACTACTACCTTCGTCCAGTTCGGATCTTGCTTCTTCTAAGACAGGCTGAATGATTGCATGTCGACTTTTATTAAACGTACAGTTTTGTATTCTTGTACATGTTTTCTTTATTTTATTTGTCGAGCCAATTCTTTAGGGTTTAAGGCCTTATACATTATTTACAATTTTGTTGTTAGGGTTTAGGACTTGCTATTAATAGAAATATTTATAATCAATAGGAAAGAACTCATTATTAGACAAAAAGAATATTCTTACACTTGAAACTTTTCTCTTTCGAGCAAGGTTATATTGGAGCTCTTAGAGTTTGCATTTGCCAAATTATTGAGTATTGAGCAACTCTTTAATCTTTCTTATGTTCTTATCAATCTTAACCCTAAAATTGTGGTGAACCCTCATTTGAGCCAGCTAGTGAGTTACATCTAACCCTCATTTGAATCCCAAGTGACATTTAGTGTTCGTGAGTTATATCGAACTCTATTTCGAGTTTAAACCCCTAATTGTGTTTGTGTCTTGGTACGTAATATCCATACACATTTACTATCAAAACCCCTAATTGGCTTCATTCTTAGTTCGAGTCCCGCTGCTCACATCATCTTGGTATCAAAGCTTTGGGGAGACACGTATATTAGTGTTCTTCAAAGTTGGATTTGTAGATTGAACATTTTTGTTAATCATCATTCTGTAATGTAGTGTATTGTTCATGTTTTTAGTAGTCGTGTTTGTTAGTCGTAGGAAGTTATAGAAGCCGAGTAATCGTCGTTTCTGGGTTACTATAGTTGTCTTTTTGTTGTAAATCATGTTTGTTCAATTTCATCTAGAAATTACTATATGGTCAAGAATGTCTGAAGATAGTGTCAACAATAGTGGTGATAACCTTCACGAAAGCTTAAGGAGACGTGTTGATAACATAGAATATCAAATTCAGGATCTCATTTATTCTATCCAATAGCTTACTAGGTTAGTCAAAGGCTGCGAACGTGATGGCCAAGGTGAAAGAAGGGAACAAATACTCACCGGTAAAAGTGGTTCCAATGAACTAAATAATGATGAGCAACAGCCGAGAAGAGTTAGCGAGTCAAGAAGAAGACAAAACCAACCTAAGCCGAGAAGAGGCAATGATATAAGTTTTGATGCCGAGAACTAAGGAAATCAAAGAAGAGAGCAGAGGCTGAGAAGGGACATGGCTGAGCAAAGCTCCAACTGAAGTGGCTGATTCGAGGTGATCTGACCAGTTCGAAATGAAAAGGATGAACCCTAAGCACCTAGCGAGGAATTAATAATATTAAGCTTAAACTACCGACCTTTAGTGGAAGTAGCCGACCTGAAGAGTTTCTTAACCGAGTTCCTCGAGTTGAGAAGTTATTTGAATGCTATGAGTGTGATGACAGAAACAATGTCAAGCTAGCCTCGTTAGCCCTTGTTGATTATGCAAGTCTTTGGTAGGATAAGTTGGTTACCAAGTGAGATGCTAAAGGAGGAGAGCTAATTAGAACTTAAAGGCTTATGAAGCGATTGATGAACTAGGGCTTTGTGTCGACCTACTTCAAGCAACATATACTACATGCTTTCTAACACCTTAGACAGGGTTGAAGCAATGTTGAAGAGTACCTGTAAGAGTTTGAGACCTTAATGATTAGATGCAAGATTGCCAAGCCACAAGACCACACCATTGCTAGGTTCCTAAGTCAACTCTAAGATGGCATTGCTAACATAGTTAAATTATAGTCGTTCAACTCTTTGGACAAGTTAATCAATCTAGCACTAAAGCTGGAGAGACAGAAGGGAAGAAGGCATTAGAGGCTAACTAACCAACCTCAACAAGGTAGCCCTAAGCTTGAGAGGTATGCCGAAAGAAAAGGGCTAAAGAAGATGATACGAAATCAAATTGCAAATTGTAGCGGATCTCGAAAACCCATAATGGGTCGAATGGGTATAACGGGCAAGAAGTGAAATTGTTGGTTTCGATGGTGAATGTGAATGGATATCACACACTAAGACACAAACACTATAAGGGGGTTGAGCTTGAAATAAGGTTTGATATAACTCACGATCACTAAATATCTCTCAGGATTCAAATAAAGGTTAAATGCAACTCACTAATCGGTTTAAATGAAGGGGTTCACCACAATTTTAGGGTTAAGATCAATAAGAACGCAAGAGAGATTAAAGAGTTTGATTTACACTTAATAATCCAACAAATGCTAGCTCAATAGTAGCCTTGCTCAAAAGGGGAAAGATTCTAAAATGTAACAATATACTTTTCTATCTATTTTCGTGTATCTCCGATGTTTACAGATATTGCTATTTATAGTAAGTCCTAAACTCTAGTTGGAAAACTATAAATAATGTGTAAGGCCTTAAACCCTAAAGAATTGGGCCCATAAATAAATAAATAAAAAAACATACACAAGAATACAAAACTATAGATTTAATAAAGGTTGACATGCAATCACTCGGCCTGTTTAGGAAGGAGTAGGATCTGAACTGGGCGGGGTTGGTAATTGGATGTTCGGGTCCGAAGAGAAGCTTCTGAAGTCTCACAGTGCTTGGCTGAAACACCAAAAAGGTCGGCTCATAATTGTCAAGTGCTAGAATTATTCGGCATTAGTCTTTCGGGACCGTGTCAAGCATTGGTCCTAAGTCCTCGGCTGTATGATCTCTCCGCTTCTTGGCAAACAACAGACTCAATGTCGAGTGGCTTCTTTTCTTTCCCTTAGTATTTTATCATTTGCTCGGCCTCAGCAAAAGATATTCAATCTCAAGTTAAAACAAATTGACATCTTCTTTTGGAGGGTCGACGTCAGCTTGGTACAAGTCAGCCTTAGCTGGGAGATAATCATAGGTTGATTGCCATTAGAGGAGGATGGAGAAAGGAGAACTAAGCTGACCTGATCATGCCGAGACAAAGAGGGGCGAGAAAGAAAAGGCACCCGGCAACAAGGCTCGAGATGTGAAGTGCTTCAAATGCTTAGGCTATAGACATTTTGCATCTTAATGCTCGAATAAAAGGACCTAAGGCTCGAGTAGAAAGCTAATGTGACGAGAGTTCGGAAGACAATTTGATAGAAGATGTATACGCCAAAAATCTTGATTAACTCATAGCCATGATGAACAAGTGAGCCAACCTAAAAATAGACCTCGAACAAAGGGAAAATTTATTTCACATATGGTGCCTAGTGAATAGCAAGACCTATTTCCTAATTGTCAATGGAGGTAGCTGCACCAACATCATCTCTACTGAGTTAGTGGAAAAGATAAAATTGATGACCTACCCATACGTCTGACCTTATGGATTAAAGTGGTTTAATGATAAGGGTATGGTTCATGTGCATAAAAGAGCTCAGATAACATTTAAGGCAGGGCAGTATGAGGATAGGATTGAATTCGACATGGTCCCTATGAATGCCATAAATTTACTTCTTAGCTGACCATGGGAGTATGATCAGAATGTGATCCATAATGGCTTCCTCAACACTTACACTATTCGGAAGGATGGGAAGAGCTATTGCTTGACCTCTATGAGCACTAAGGAAATCTAGAGACATTCGGCACCCATGGTGAAGCGAAAAGGGAAGAGAAGTTTGCTTGACATCCCAGCTTGTGCTTAATGTTTAATGTCAAGGATGACTTCATTTTGGACCCGCGGTAATGATAGGAATCATCCTATGACTATCTCTAAACCAATGCTAACCAATCCCAAGCTGAGGTCGATCAGCTTTTGCCGAAGCCAAACTAATAACAGAAGAGTGAGGGGATGAAAAGGTGACACTTGGTACCAAGTTTGTCATCTGCCGAAAAGCTGAGAGACCATACAGTCGAGGCCTCGAGACCAAAGAACCACTCCACACGACATCAAAAGACTAGTACCAATTAATTCTAGAACTCGGCAATTATAGGCCAACTTTTCTAATATCTCGGCCAAGCACTGCGAGACTTCAGAGACTCTTCCTTGAACCCGAACATCCAATCACTGCCTCCGTCTAGTTCGGATCCTGCTCCTTCTAAGACAAGTCGAGTAACTGTATGCTGACTTCTATTAAATGCACATTTTTGTATTTTAGTACATGTTTTCTTTATTTTATTTGTAGACTCAATTCTTTAGGGTTTAAGGCTTTATACATTATTTACAGTTTTGCTATTAGGGTTTAGGACTTGCTATAAATAGCAACATTTATAATTAATAAAGGGAATGCATCATTAGACAAAAAGAATATTCCTACACTTGAAACTTTCCTCTTTCAAGCAAGATTATACTAGAGTTCTTAGAGCTTGCATTTATCAGATTATTCAGTGTTGAGTAACTCTTTAATTTTTCTTGTGTTCTTATCAATCTTAACCCTAAGATTGTGGTAAACCCTCATTTGAGCCGGCTAATGAGTTGCATCTAACCCTTATTTGAATCTTGAGTAACATTTAGTGTTCGTAAGTTGTATTGAACTCTATTTTGAGCTCAAACCCTTAACTATGTTTGTGTCTTGGTGTGTGATATCCATATACATTCATTGTCAAAACCCCCGTTTCACTCTTCGTTCTTCATACCTACTTGAACCTCAATTGCCTTCATTCTTGGTTCAAGTCTTACTACTTGCATCACTAATGTTGTGGGCTACGCACCAATCTATAGCGCAAATCCTTACCACGCTCTCACATACGAGTTGATTCTCATCCCTATATGAGTGTCTAATGTAGACACCTCATTTGTGTCATTTTTCGTTGAGTCAGATTAATAAATAAACAAAAAATAATAATAAAATATTAAAAATATTAAAAAATGAATATTAAAAGAAAAATATAAAAATAAGAAAAAAGAAAAAAAAGTCAAGTCAAATCGTATCGAGTAAAGTCGTATCAAATTGAGTTGAGTCAAATCGTATCGAGTCAAGTCAAATCGAGTTAAATCGCATCAGGTTATTTAGTGTCAAATTGAATAACGATAAGTAATCAATTTAATAAATTCTTTAGTCATCAAAGAATTGAGCTTTATTAAAATAATTTTGGTCTAATCCGATATAAAATAGATTTTTTTATCTAAAATTATATTAAGCTAAATTAAATTTATAATATATTAAGTGAACTCTTGAGCTAAATCAAATTAAATCAGATCAAGCCTAATAAATAAAAAGCTTACGATAAAGTAAGATTTCTAGAAATTAGGTCGAATCTTTTAAAAATCCAAAACATATCTTTCATATTTAAGATTTTTTAAGATACGAAAAATTTGATTTTAAATTTATAAATAACAAGTCGAAGGGTCACAATAAGCATATTTTTAGAATTCCATATTCGATTAAATTCAATTCACTAGCACCACTACAATTTTAAAAAAAAAAAACTCAGCCGAAATTCTTGCCTCATAATCCAACCTCCGAGTTCCCCTTCAGCAATCCAATACGCCACAATTTGAACTGCCTAGAAACAAACTGAACGAAGCTACTGACGCAATCCGAAGACGCGCTGACCCTGACAAACATAAGCTGAAGCTCACCGCAGAAAACGTAAGTCCACCAACGTCTAACCAAAAGACACGTTGCACCTTGCCATGATTCCTCTCAATCCATAAATCCAACACGCCATGTTCCAATAACTCCACACAACCGAAATCCAACACATTGAACAAACCATTCCTCGTCGCCGAACGCAATTCAATACCCCTGAAGTTCCACGACCCACAATCCGCAATTGAAGTTTCAACTGGCCGAAGCTCCACGCAAGTCTGCACCACCTAAATCCACAATCCGAACCTGTAGCTCCCTAATGCACAAAATTCAAGCATCTGACTGACTTCAATAATGCTCGCCACTAGATAGCCTTGATCTCGCATTCCCTCGACAAGCCAACGTCTCACTCATGCCAATCCGATCAACAATCCACCGTCCCTCAATCAACAAGTCCAACGTCGACCAACCTAATCCTCGCCATTGACTGTTGGCAAGCGCACTTACTGTGCACGACTTGTTTCGATAAAAATTATTTATTTTATTTTATTAGTTAGTTCAATTCTATTTTTTCACTAGTTTTTTTTTAAGTGCAGGTTTTTTTATTATTTCCATATTTTTTGGTGTATTTTTTCTAAATAATCCCAATTTTCCATAAAATTTAGTTAAATTACATTTTTAGTAAAAATTATGTTTTTTTTTTAAGGAAAAAATATGTATCTTATAGTAAAAATACATATCTAGATCATATACGATCTAGATATGTATTTTCATGTAGTATTTTGACACGGAGTGTTTTTAAAAAAAATAAATAAATAATCTTAACTAGGATTTTCAAAAAATATAGTTAGTTAGGATTTTTTTAATTCAAGAAAATTAGATTTCTGAGGTTTTTTATTTAAAAAATAATAAATTTTTAAATAAATGTAAATCTGACTTGATTTTTGAAATAAAAAGAATTCATCCACTAAATATTTTATAAAAAGAAAACTACAACCGATTTAATTCCGACTAACAGGCACGTTGTTACCTTCAAAGTAACCACTTAAAAAATAATTTTTATTCCCATTTTCCTAGAAATTCGTAATAAAAAATAATCTAAAAATCACTTTAATTATATTTTGTATATTTAGATATATTTTTAGAAAATTATAAAAAATAAAAGTTTATCAATTTTTTTGTAGTTTTTATATGGTGATTTAGTCTTAATAAATTAACTCCTGAACCTAGTCTTTTTCGGTTTAATTTTCTAAAAAACTTATTTTCTTAGACAATACATAGATTAGTAGCCAAATTAGGGTTTTCCCACCTGAAAACCTTAATTTCATTTTTTACCAATTGAACTAGTTGACAACTCCAATTTTTAAAGTTATTTAGAAAATATTTCTTTAATTTAATATCGAGTAATTTATATTAAGCAGATTTAGTTTGATATAGGTTAAATTAAAGAAAACAAAATAAGGCTCGACATCTAAGTTAGTACTCACACTAACAGCATAGGCTATGCACCAATCTACTCTTATATACAAGCTAATTCTCGTCCTTTTACGTACCCCTAAGTTAGTATCTACACTAATGCCATGAGTTATGTACGAATCTCTAGCATAGGTCCTCACTATAATCTCATACTTAGGTCAATATTCATCCTCGAAGAAGCATTCATGTTAATGTCTATACTAACACCACAAGGCTATGTTCCAACTACCGAGTGATGTTCCATACCATGCTCCTTGATATGTGTAAACTTTAAAGGTGAATTTACTAGCAAGTATACTAGGTTACATACATAGTAATAAAAAACTAGTGAGACTAAAAGAGATTAGGACTAGCTCTCAACTATATTAGTCTTACTTACATCTAAGCAAACCGAAATATACAAAAATAAAAGAATGTAAGTCTACTATTAATTAATATAAAATATTTTATTTGCTTCTAATTAATAGAAAGAATATAGGACACCTACACCGAAAAGATTAAAACAATGAACCGGCATACTAGAATCTTGAATTGATGTTAATGATCATGAAAAATATACCATAATTAACTATTGGATTCTTAACCGATTTAGATTATTTTCTTTAAATTCCCTTTTGAGTCATCAGAGTAATAAAGCATAGAATTATCTTTTCTTGATGTGTGAATTACTCTAATTGATTAACTATGTTTTTCTATTTCTAGAAAAGATTATTTAGTAAGTTAATTGATTTATGTCCTATACCCTAACCTAATTACAACATAATCTATTACGTCTTATATTAGTTTGCTTAGAATAGATTGAATTAATTTTATTCTTCTCAGATTCTAGCCTAATCTAACATGTATTCCATAATTGATAAAAATACCGATATTCAAATGTTTAATAGAATAATATTATAGATCCATCAATCTAATACCCTAAAGAAAGAAGGCTTATTCATGATCAAATAAACCACACAAACTACAAAGGAACTAAAGAAATCCATAAAAAAAAATCAAGAAAAGGATAAAGAAAACTTATTCTTTATAGTAGATATCGTAAATCCCTAGTCTTCAATCTTTATATGAATTGATTTCTCCATTGTTAATATCTTGCTAATTATTTATAAAAGACTAAAAGGAAACTATGAAACTATAAAAAGAATCGGCCAAAGGATGTATACTTCTTCCCGATCGTCCACGGCCGTCTTCTTTTTTAAATTCCCCCTCATATCTCTCCATGTCTTTTTAGTTAATTAAACCTAACTCTAATCTTTGGCACGTGAATGACCTGTGCATGGCGTTTTTTGCTTCATCTGGACCATGGCTACTTCAATTAAATGTGGACTACGATGATTGCTTTGCACGGCTTCGGATTTCGCATTGAACATATCGGATTTATTAGCAATTCAATTTACATGATGGTTGAATGTGGATTTCCAATTTCGTCCAACATGGAGTATGATCTTGACCATAGCTTGATTAATGAACAAAATGTGGACCTTATCAATTAAAAAGGATGATTGCTTCAATTCACATGATGGTGTGATGTGGGCTAAATCCGGATGAATTACATGGGCTCAAAACATGACATTGGCTTAGAACGTCACAAATAGGATCTGGACATGGGCTATATTTGAACTTCAATTAAATAAAATGTATATGTGCACATGACCATGTCAAATGGTCATATAACTTTCTAACTTTTATTTTATTTTCAATGTAACCTCAACATAACCATGTCAATTGACTGTGTTAATCTTTAAAAGCTTACAACTCTTCCAATTCAACTCCAAATCAAATGAAAATTGATTCCTTTTCTTTCTTTTATTCTCAAATATTCATCAAGGATCTAAAATCAAAATATATTCTAATTAAGTACCAAATACATCAAAAACATCATAGAAACCCATATATATATATAATGAAGCACTTATCACTCCCTACTTGCGAGTTGATCCCCATCCCTAAACAAGCACCCAAGGTTAGTATTGACGCCAGTGCAATGGGCTCATGTGTTAATAATGGAGCACTACGCTCCCCTACCCAAGGGCTGGTTTTCACCCTCAAACACATACCCCAAGTCAGAAGCTGTAGTAACAATGTAAGCTATTCATAGTCCCCTAACGGACAGGGATTAACTCCCCAGCTTAAATCGAGGCAAACTGAGCTTTAAGCTAAGACAGTGTGTCACATACTTAGCCTCGCATCCTAAGCACTCGAAGGGCTCTTTCGCCTATTTCGCATCAATAAATAAAAGGGCAAAGAAAAAGAAAGTCAAGTAAAAGCCAAATGAGCAAGCATTGATAAAAAGCAAGAATTTCATTCGATAACAAAAGATTACAGGACTTTCTAAGTTGGCATTCTAACTCCGAGTACATTCAGGAATAAAACAAGATGTTATAGACGCATAAGGCTAGTTTGTAATCTACTACAAGGCAATAGATCTTCGTGCCTGTTCTCAACTTTGACTCAGTTGCCTATGTTAAGCTCCTCTTTAGGATGAACTGCTCTCAACTTCGACTCGATCATTAACAAGCAAAGTCCCCTGAACCAGTCCAGAACTTGTAGCAACATACTCTTCCTTTGTCGAGTGTGCACCACCGTGATGACCCTAGAGAAGGCATGCCTCATACTCACAAGTGACCAAAGGACACCTAACCTCTTGGAATATGCAACTAAAAACTACTGGGGAACCATGAAAGTCACTTGAGTACTCAAACAGCATATAAGGACAAACATTGATAGGCATAAGAGAGCATGTTGACTTATACAGATCGTCATGCTCCAAAGGACCATAGATCCCCCTATAAGTCCCCTAGTTGATGAAGGTTAAGCCCCCTTTAACTACCAAAGCCCCCCTCTTAAGGCCAAAAACATCTTGGATGGTAGATAGTGCCTGAACACCTACTATGGCAGCTCGAGTGTCCATGATGTTGATGCTATGATGACTTGAAGATGAACAATACAGTAGAGACTGAGGGGTAGAGAAATCTACATACACCCCTTGATTAGTGCTCAATAGTCAACCCTAACTACCGAATAACCCTTCACATCCTTAAATTAGTACTCGAACAGGAACACCAAGAGAACCCTCCCCTCAAGCTCATGTACTCTCTCTTTTACTCTCATTGCTCTTGACCTGCTTATAGTAAAGCAAAGTAGAGATGCTACCTCTTAAGTTAGCTCTCAATAGAAGAATGTCAGAATGTTGCTCATACGGGAACAAAGGAGCCACACACCCATTATATAGGGGGCCTAAAGCGATCCCAACCATCCACGTAGCACCATTTTAATGGCTTACAAGAAGGGAAAGCTCAATTAACCCCCTAAGAAACATTAATGCACCATACATGCATTAAATGGCTTGTAAAAGGCATGCTCCTAAGGTTGTGTGTTTACTAGGCATGCACTTTGCCCAAGACACGTCGCATTGAAGAGATTGCATGGTAAAGCAAAGTAGAGATGCTAACTCTCAAGTCAGCTCTCAGTAAAAAAATGTCAAAATGTTGCTCATACAGGAACAAAGGACCCACGCACCCATTATATAAGGGGCCCTAAAGCAATCCCAACCATTCATGTAGCACCATTTTAATGACCCACAAGAAGGGGAAGCTCAATCAACCCTTTAGGAAACATCAATGCACCGTACGCACATTAAATGGCTTATAAAAGGTATACTCCCAAGGTTGTGTGGTTGCTAGGCACGTTGATGGCAATCAACCCACAACTCCCAGCCGAGGCTGACCTGTCCCAAGTTGATACTAACCCTCTAAAAGAAGACGCCAATCTATTCTAACCTGAGGTCGAATAACTTTTGCTAAGGCTGAGCAAATAACAAAAGATCAAGGGGAAGAAAAGAAGCCACTCGACATCAAGTCTGTCGTCTATCGAGAAGCTAAGAGATCACACAGCAAAGGACTTAAGACTAAAGAACCCCTCAGCACAGCCCGGATAGACTAATGTTGACTAATTCTAACACTCGGCAATTATGGTCCGACCTTTCTAATGTCTCGGCAAAGCACTATAAGACTTTAGGAGCTCTTCCTCAGACCCAGACATCCAACTGCTAACCTCGCCCAATTCAGATCTTGCTCATTCCAAGACAAGTTGAGTGACTGCATGCTAACCTCTGTTAAAAGCACAATTTTGTATTCTTATGTATGTTTTTCTTTATTTTATTTATGGGCTCAATTCTTTAAGGTTTAAGGCCTTATACATTATTTACAGTTTTATCACTAGAGTTTAGGACTTACTGTAAATAGCAACATCTGTAAACATCAAAGATATATGAAAATAGACAGAAAAGTATATTCCTATGTTTTGGAATCTTTCCCCTTTTAAGCAAGACTACTCTTGAGCTAGCATTTGCTCAATTATTGAGTGTAGATCAAACTCTTTAATCACTCTCGCGTTCTTATCGATCTTGACTCTAAGATTGTGATGAACCCCTTCATTTGAACCAGTTAATGAGTTGCATCTAACCTTCATTTGAATCTTGAGCGACATTTAGTATTCGTGAGTTGTATCAAATCTCATGTCGAGCTCAAACCCCCGATAGTGTTTGTGTCTTAGTGTATGATATCTATTCATATTCACCGTCATTGTCATTCTAAGGGAAATAAGGTTATCACTCCTTTCAAGCACTATCTACTCATAATCCTTATTGATCTCTCTCAAAATAGACCCACGAGAGGACTTACCTTAAGAGTCAGATGCACTTTGATCAACCATAGTAAAATTTAGGGTAAAGAAGGAATGGGACAAAGTGTGAGCTCATGATTACAGATTTTGGTATAGTATCCTCTTAATGAAATGCAGAAAGTGAAAATGAGGACCTAAGCACCCCCTTATATAAACAAGCTCAAAGGGGAGATGGACAGTCTTCTCCATTCTCGAAGCATGTACCCACTACAAAGACATGCTCCATATCCTAGCCATATACATGTCCCACTCCTTTAGGAAGCAATCCAGATTAATATACATACACATGCACATCGCTGACATAGCCATATACGCCAACCTCCCACACGTACAACCGTTTCCAACATAGCAATGAATGCACAATGCTCTTTCCAAAAATAATCATGGCACCTTAAGCACCCCAATAGTCATATCAGTCACACCAAACTTCACTATGTAGTTCAGATAGCCTGATCAAACATGCCAAATGTCACATCATCATTTGAAGCAAGCAAGCTCCTACTTAAAGCCATCTCTCCCTCGCCTTAAGCCAAACCTCTAGACTTACTAACTCTCCTTGTATCCTTGATGCTAAGGAGAGTTGGAGGGAAGGGGGTGGGGGTGGGAGCGCATAAATATTGATACATGATTCTTGTCTGGCCCAAAGCTTGGTTCTAGTAAGGGCCTTTAGAAGGTCCATTGACTCTTGTCGAGCACCTGTCTTGAGAACTTAAGCAAGCATTACAGTAAGCCTAAAGTTAAAAGCCTCATTTAAAGTACAAGGACTTTACCAATAGACTACTTAAGCTTAGAATTACGAAGGATACCCCCCTAGCCCCCCAACCTCACTCCTTCATTAAGTCCAAGCACTGTGAGCGAGGCCACCTCTAGCCTTACGAGCCTCCCAATACCCGACTCGTTGTATCATGCCACAATGTAGTGAAGTCATAATAGTCCGGTTGTGTAAGCTATCCTAAGGTCGGAGTTGGCTTTACAACTGCTACTATAGACTTAGTTTACACTATCCGCACCTGACTTAACCATTTTGAAGCATCAAATTCTGTACTTTTTATTAATAAATCTGTGAAATAGTTTCTCAAAAACATTTGTTCAAAACAACCAATAGTATGGTTTTTTGTAAAATAATAGTTTTTACATAAATATTTACACATAAAAAATTTTAGCTTTCATAATAGGTTTACTATAGTCACAAGGTTATGAGTTTACATACAATAAAGTAGGAAATTAATTGGTGTTCCAAGGAATCACAATTAGCTTCTATAAAAGTCAAAAGAAAGCCAAAACAAAAGTTAGGGTCTTACAAGTCTTCAATTTTCCTCACTCTCTTAACCTCGAGTACATTATCTTGATGGTGGTTATAATATGGCATCCTTAATCCTTAGTTAATACCTACAGAAAAAGTCTATAGGAATGTGAACACAATTAGCTCAGTAAGTAGGGTAAAGACAAAAAGGTACATAAAGCACAAATATGGTTTTCAATAATTTTATTTTAGTGAAATGTAATGCAATTAAGCAAATGCAACATCACACAATGTTAACAAATCTATTGTGAAATTAGAGAAATTATGTCCGCTTTAAGCCAAATCGAGTTTCAACACAACCCAAATCAAACCATACCCAAGCTTGCACAATAGAGAACACTTACCTCTCGAGACTCCCTTCGAATCACAGTCCCTAATTTTGTCGTGACTTTTTCTCCTATTACTTAGTCTAACTAAAGGTCTAAAAAGAACCATTTCGACTATTCTCATCAAGGAGGTTAGTATTTGTTCTAATACACCTATTCGTTCCTTAGTAGGTTGTTATGCATGTTTAATTAATTAAAAGGTCAGTCTTTAATTAATTTCAATTAAGGGGTGACTAATAGATTTTCCAGGTAAAGCAAGTCAAACAAATCAAGCAAAGTAGCACTCCAAATCCATAATTTCAAGTAAACAATTGCATACAAGCATTAACACATTCAACTAAGTTACAAGCATAGCCAAATGCACTCCTAAGCCTCTAATTACTCTGATACATTATTCCACCACGCTACGACACATGAATCCTAACTTACCTATACTTCATTGGTTTACTAATCTTGACCGTTGCCCTGATGATCTTCAACTATCTCTATTCATGTACAATAGATTAGATTCAATCCATTTTCGATCCTTAAACTATTAGTAATCAATTCATTTTGCATAATTTTAGTCGCTTTGACATGTGATTTATAGTTTATATTCACTCATAAGTTAGGATTTCTTAAGTAGTTCACTAGCTTCATAAGTTATGTTAAGTTACATAATCCTTTGAATTTCCCTCTAATTTTAGCTAACCCTATAGTCTTGAAAAATTATCTCCTAATTTGGTTTCTGAATTCCCTTGTATTCATACTTTACTTTTAAAGTTGCCTTTGGTTCTACTTCTAAGTGGAATCTTAGTATATTACTCACTTAGAATCATTTAAATTAGCCTTTGTATTTAAACACCTCACTATAACTTAAGAATTTATGTACTTTTCCTCCAAGTCTAGCTAAGAACAACGTAAAGTAACAATTCATTCATCAATTCTCAACTTTATCACTTCTTAGCTCCTTATATAGCATGTCCTAAATCATCATTTCATCAAATTCAATAAATCAACAAACTATTAAATCACACTTATGAGGACAAGATCATAAGTTATTATAACTCAATTCCATGACTCTAATAAAATATAAATACTTCACTAAATATTCAAATTCATATTTCAAGTGTGATGCTTTAGAAAAAATTTATTAATTTTTACTAAAATAACCGTTTTATGCACAATTTAAAGCTTAAAAATCCAATAAAAATATAAAAAATAGTTTTATGAAAAATCTCTTCATAGAAATTCAATATAAGTGTAGGATAGTTTATAGAAAAATTTAAAAATCACAACTACGTCATTAGAATAATTTATTTTTATATCGAAAATTACTTAGTTTCATTGATTTCTTAAGGATGCATATCATAACTACTAAATTTGTATGAAATAACATTTTTCCTAGATTCTACATATGAAAATATGTAAAAATAATTTTTTGCATAATTTTTCGAGCATTTTCAATATTTTTACAAATTTTTGAAAAATCAAATAAAAAATGGCACCCATCAAAATCTTGAGCCTTGACCACCAATGGTGCAACCACTATTGTCGACTAAGTGAGGTACCGATTGCTACTTCTTCTAGTGGTAGCAGTTGGTCTCCGACAACCCTTTAACTTCCTGAACTCCCAATTGCGTTTATACCCAAATTTCATAAAACTTCCTTAATTTCCTTCTCTGATCTTCAAATCCCCACTCTATTTTTCCTAAATCCCTTCTTGCATGAGTGAACTTTGGAGAGTGTTTTTCTAATTTTTCAAAGCTTGTTGAATACTCAAATGAATTTTCTTCTCTCTCTTCATGAAATTGGATTTATATACCTAATATTCTTGCATGTTAATTCATCCTAAATCCTCAACTCCTGTCCCTAATTGCTTCTACACCTAATCTAACATTTCCTAGTTATTCCATGTTTTGTTATAATTTTTTATTAATTTTCCTAACTCATTTTACCTTAATATGAGATTAATCAAGGGTTTTAGTTAATTTCAAGTATATATTTACACATAATAATTACACGTGGTGATGCGAATCGTAACTAAGAACAAACAAGGCCAATCGCTAAATGGGTCTAAGCTTGCTGAAAGCTTGAAAAGGAAATGGTGAGGAATGTGCAAAAGAACAAAAATGACTGAAAATTAACCAAAACCTACGAACAGCTCCATTGGATATGACATACCAATAGAATTTTCGAGGGCTCACGACATAACTCAATATAATGCATGAGAAGGTCCGATAAGGTTACTCGCCACCTAGCCTTACTTAAAAGTTAGGATAAAAGTAAAATGAGAGTAAACAAAACAGTGTTTACAAAATGGAAGAATATTTAGTTGTATTGATGATAATCTAATATTAGTAGTTACAAATACAAGGGGTATTTATACCTGAAAATTTAAGGCAATATGCCTAAAAAGGAAAAGACAAAAAGGGTATTATCCTAAAAAAGTAATGTACGAAAATACAAAAGAGTAAAAATAAATATTTAAGAAAGGCAATGATTAGTGAGGGCAGATTTTAGACATGGTCCTATACACGTAGCGGCGATACATTAGCAAGGCTATTGGAGCATACAGGTAAAAGAGTTTGATCAAATTATTGGTCCAAGTAGGGGTGACTAAGGATAGTTTGAGGACGTTCTCTCGGCATCTCAAAAAGAGTGAGGTCAAGTAGTTGGTTGGCTCAAACGTGAGTGAGTACTCGAGAATGGCTTAGCTGTTATCTCAACAATCCATAATTTGGTATACTTTAAAGAGATGGGCAATCATTCAGCTTGGCACACAAAATGACTCGGCAAAGAGATACTCGGCTTCAACAGTAATTGGCTGGAGCAGGAGAATCTGTCTTGCTAGCCCTTCCAGTCCTTAGGCTCGACTACGGGTCAAAGGCCTAGTAGTCGGATTCTTATCATTTCCACCAAGTTGATTTAGATTGAGAATCAAATTTGAAACTCTGGTTAGCTCTTCGTCAAGGTGATATGGAATGAGGTCGGCAATGTTAAAGGTGTCAAAAACCCATAGTCCTTGAGCAACTCTAATCTGTAAGCATTATCATTGATCTTCTAGAAGATTCTAAAAAGTCCTTCAGCCCTCAAGGATAGTTTGTTCCTCCTCTTGCTCAGAAACCTCTCTTTACTTAAGTGCAACTACACCAAGTCTCCTAACTGAAAATGTTTGGCCGTCCTACCCTTGGTCTTCTCTCGCATATGTCTGGCGGCTTAGTTGATGTATCAAATGACTTTGTTGTAGATGTGTCGAAGGGATTGTGCTCTAGCTCTAGCTCTAACTCTAACATTAGGGTCTTCTTGCGTGAGCACAAATGCAAGGGTATGATCGAGGGGTAACTCGAGATTAAAACCGTAAACCACTTCAAAGGGGGTTTACTTAGTGGTGTCATGCGCTATTCAATTGTAAGAAAATTCGACCACTAGTAAGCAGATGTCTTAGTCATACAAGTTCTTGCCCATTGTAGCTCGAAGTAGTGATCCTAAAGCAAGATTAACCACCTCTATTTAGCTTTCAATTTGGGGGTAACAGGAAATACCGAATAGTAGTTTAGTCCCCATCCGACGTTACAAGGTCCTCTAGAAATGGCTCAGGAACTTCAAGTCTCTGTCAAAGACTATACTTCTCGGTACGCCATGTAATTGTACAATCTCATACAAGAAAAGAGAAGTAATAACCAAAGCATCGTTAGTCTTAGAGCAAGGTACGGAGTGTGCCGTCTTGCTGAACCTATCTACAACAACCATTACAGAATCTTTGCCTCGAGTAGTTCATAATAGTCCAAGGACAAACTCCATGCTCAATTTAGTCCATGGTTTAGTTGGAACAAGCAAAGGTATTGCTTTTCCTTGCTCAATTCGACACTTAGCCTTATTGCACACGGTACAACTTTCAACAACTTAGTGCACATCTTACCTCATTCTCGACCAAAAGAATCAATCACTTAGCAATTCATATGTTCTTTTCTCCCTAAAATGTGTCACGTCTTGAAGCGGCAGAGTCGTAATAGCCATGTCATGTAAACCATTCTAAGATAGAAGTTAGCCTTACAACCGTTATCCTAAACCTAATCTATACAAGGTGTCCACAACTAACCCGTTTTGAAGTAAGCAGTTTGTAATTTAAGTAAATCATTTACCTAAAAAAGCAAGAAAATATATATATACAATAGAATTCAGTTATTATAATTAACGCTTACAACATTTTATCATAATTTATTTCCTAGTTAATACATTATTCATAAATGAAAAATTCTAAAATAAGAGCTTAGACCTTAAAAATATATATCCATTCTTCAAATGTTTTTTCTCACTCCCCAAGATCCAACAATTGCAAGCTTCAGGGTAGTTGTAAGCCACTTCTTAGTTAGCATCTGCAACGACGTCTATAGGGATGTGAGCAACCACAGTTCAATAAGTTAGGATAAAGGACTTAAACTATACCACAAACAAAAACAAAGTTATCAACCAAATTATTAGGTACAATGTACGTTCAAGCAAATTCTATTGTACGACGTTGTCTAGCCAGTTGTGAGATTAAAGAAATTATGCCCGCTCTAATCTAAGTTGAGGAGTTGCCGTTAATGTAACAGCTTACAACCAAACCTAAGCTTATGCAATGGAGACACCGTTCCTCTCACGACTACCTTTGAACCATTGACTTCACCTTTGCCGCGACCTTCTCACCTATCACTTAGTTTAACTAAGGATGAAATAGGGACCCATTGTGCTATCCTATGCTATCCAGCGCTATCCCTTTTGAAGGGATTGATATTTGGTTGGAGAATCCTACATTTCCCCTAATGGGTTACTATGTAGGTCCAATTTATGGTTACAAATTATATATTTGTTAAGTCCAGTTTAGCGTGATCAATCATTTCATACAATACAAGCTAGAATAATAAACAAAATCATAGCATCACTCATAGTCAAGCACATACACACAGCTAACTATTTAACAAGTATAACCAAGTATAATCTCAAGCCTCTAAAATACAGCAACATATTAATCCCAACTTATTTGGACTCCTCACTTGCTCACTCGAGGTTCAACTCGCTCAGGCCATCGCTGATCATCCCTATAATACAAACGTAGTTTTAGTTTTTCATATAACTATTATAAGTTAGTTTTATCCTATAATGCTTACTGTTATCTTTTGTTTAGAGTTTAATATACCTAATTATCTAGGTTTTTAAGTCTTTTATAATTCTTCTTGAATCATATTAAGTTCTGTTTTAGTTTTTGCATCAATTTCTAAATTAGGTTTTTGACTCAATTTTTTGTTAGAGATTTATATATACACCCTAAGAAATTATTCCAACCCATAATGTGAAATTAATTGCATTATCTTTAAATATCCTAAATATCATTTTTAGTCTCTAACTAGTGTTCTAGTTTGTGTGTTACACCCGAATCCTAATTTAATTATCAAATTCACCCCGTTATGAGAAAATCTTACATTTTTCATATAATTACCGTAATTTAAGTTTTCCATCAGATTTATTATATATTCCTATTATTATCATAATATCAATTCCAACCAATATTTTCCTAATTATTAATTTCTCATAGTTACATATTACACATTATCTCTTAATGTGTACAAAATGTACACATCTAATGTTCCCATCACTTCAAATATCATCTTTCAATATCAAATAACATTCCAAATATCTAAATTCATCCCAAATCAGACCTTGAACCTAATTACCCTAAATTACCAAATTAACATATTACATATTTACTACATAATATTCTAGTAATTACATCTAACACTCCAAATGCTACAAATAGCATTCTCCATTAGATTTCAACATCCTAAGACATATAATTGTGTATCAAATCATTAATTGCACATTTAATTACTTAATTAACTCTAAATTACTTATTTTATGCATCATTTTAAAGCCTAAAAATTTCAAAAATTAATTTTTGAAAACAAACTTCATAGCACTGTTCTATAACCCCCAAGTAGTTTACATAAAAATTTTGGGCTCAAAACTATACTTCTAAGATCATTTATTTCTAAATCGAAACACGGTCGATTTTGTATGATTTCTTAAGAAATATATATCACGAGACATATTTTCATCAAAATAATATTTTTCCTAAAAACTAAATACAAAAATAGTCCAAAATAACAAGTTTAATAATTTTCTAAGAATATTTGACATTTTTACAAAATTAAATAAAATCGGGTTGGAAATCGGACTCATCTATGTGGGTGGCTCTGGCCACCGTCGGCCGCCTTGGCCTTGTTGATCAGTCTAGGCATTGCCACCACCTTGTGGTGGTGGTGGTGGTAGTCGTTCACTTCCAAGTGCTCGTCAGGTCTGTGTTCTCTTTAGAAGCCTTAACTGTACAGTTTTTTTGTAATTTTTTGTAAAACTTTAATTTCCTCTCAATTTCACCTCTCTAATTTTCTAAAATTTCAGACATCCAAAATAAGTTTCTGAAAAATTTGGGGTGTTTATAGAGATCTTAAGGAATTATTGTACATTAAGTGGATTTGACAATTACCTTATCTCTTCTTTTTTTTACTTTCTATTTGTTGTAATTTGATTAGTTGCTTTTATTTCTTCAATTCCAAATTGCTACACCTCAATTCTAGATTTTTCCTTAATTAATTATGAATTTTCTTTAATTATTTAGCATTATTTTAGCACATTTTGTGTATTTTAAATAATTATACGTATTTCTACCTATATATAAATTCATATATAGTACAAGTAAATATTCCTAAATATTATTTAGGTTATTTTATAATTTTTAGTATGTATATAATTTATCTTTAGTGATTTATTAATTGTCGGAATGCATTTTACACATTTTCGATAAATAACGAGTAATATAATTAAAATTTGAAAATTTTATATTCTTTTATTTTATTACTTATTTTCTTAAATTCAAACTTACGAGATTATTTTTACTAATATTTCTAACTTTACTTTATAATTTAGGCTTGATCAGATTCTTTAGCCGATCGCCCTAAATTCTATAAGCCAAACTCCGAATAACCGATTGTAAGTCTTACAAAATGTCCGAACAGTACTCTACTGTGGGTTTCCTAATCAGCAACTCCCGAAGTAAACGGGTCAACACACACAATTTCCCTCCTCGGAACAAGTATCCTTCTTCCATATGATACTCACTGTCCTTCTATCAACGCAACGCACAAGTATGAGCCTAAAGTGTTGATCCTTGGAATATTATTCTTTGATACTCATAAACCTAAACAATCTGGTCTACAGTTCATTCAGAGGTACATGCCTTCTTGAAAGAGTATCTACAACTACGTTACTCTTTCCTTACTTATATTTTATCATGAAATTGAATCCCTTAAGGAATTCAATCTATCTCGCCTACCGTTTTAACAATTTAGTCTGACTTCGGAGGTACCTCAAGGACTCATGGTCAATATAGATGACAATTTCTCTCGGTAGTAAATAATGTTGCCATACTTGCAGTGCTCAGATTAGTGTCAAGAGTTCTCTATCATATATAGAGTAATTTAGTTGAGATCTTCTAAGTTTCTCACTATGATAGGCAATTGGTTAGCCTTCTTGCATTAAAACAATGCCTATTCCAATGCTCAACACATCATATTCCAGCTCAAATATTTTCTCGAAGTTAAGCAGAACAAGCATAAAGGCGAAGGTCAACGTTTCCTTTATCTCAGCAAAACTCCTCTCCTCCCTTTCTCTTCATCAAAAGTTGGTGTTTTTCTTTGTTAGCTTAGGAAGTAATGTAGCGATGGTGCTGAAATTTCTGATGAATCTTCTATAAAATGAAACCAATCCATGGAAACTTCTCACTTCGGCACAAGTAGTAAGAGTCAGCCAATCATCGATTACTCGGATCTTCTCATCGTCCACTCACAAGCCTCCTCCACTTACTACGTAGCCCAAGAATATCACTTCCTCCTAGCAAAAGCAACACTTTTTGAGATTGTTGAGTAATCTCTCGACACGAAGGACATTCAATACGATGTTCACAATCACTCGGCATGTCAGCATTATAGACAAAGATGTCCTCAAAGTACACCACAACATACTTCCTTATCAGATGTCTCAGCATATGATTCATCAGTCTTATGAAAGTACTCGGGGCATTTGACAAGCCAAAAGGCATGACTATCCATTCATAAAGTCCATGTCAAGTCTTGAACACAGTTTTCCACTTATCTCTTGGCCTTATGCGGATTTGATGGTAACTGGAGTTCAGATCAATCTTGCTAAAAACCTTAACTCCACTTAACTCATCCAACATGTCTTCCAATCTCGGAATAGGATACCTATACTTGATTGTAATCTTGTTCACGGCTCAGATGTCTATACACATTCGTTAAATTCCATCCTTTTTGGGTACTAGAAGCACCAGCACAGTGCAAGGGTTGAAGCTTTCGTTAACATACCATCTCTCTAATAACTCATTGACTTGATGTTGGAGTTCAGAAGCCTATTCAGGACTCATTCGATAGGCAGGCTTATTCGACAAGGTAGCACTACGCATTAACTCAATGTAGTGTTCTATGCCTTGTAGTGGGGGCAATCCTTTGAGTAACTATTCGAGGAATAGGTCGGCATACTCATTTAGCAACTCCTTTACTTCCTAGGGTTGTTCACCCAGCTCCTTTAACTTTAATAGTCGCCTGACCAACATGAAGGTCGGTGCATCAGCTTTAAGGGTCTCTTAGAGCTCGGCTTTACTCATCACCAAAGCCTTCTTCAATCCACGAGCAACTTTGGCCTACAGTTTATTAACTTTACTTGGTAGCATCGGGTTCAATGCGATCTTCTTACTATCTTTCTTGAATGTATACGTGTTTCAGTATCCATCATGGATAACTCTCTTGTCAAACAACTATAGTCTACCTAGCAACATGTAGGAAGCATACATGAGTAGTATGTCGCGAAGAATCTTGTTAGAGTAATTTCCAATAGTGATCAACAGTAATATTTGCCAAGCAACATGTAATGCTGCTTTCTCACTTAGCTAATGCAACTTATACAACTTTGGATATGCAATGGTCGGCAACTTCAACTGTATGACCATTTCGACTGATGCCACACAGTTGTTCTCGTACTTGGTTAATTACCTTACAGGTGATATAAAATAAATTTTCCCTCTACTCCTCCTTTCATGAGGGTTCTAAGTTCATGGCACATCGAATAACCAGAACTAGCTGATCCAAGTCCTCAATAAACACATCCTCTTCAATTAGTTATTTCTCGAAATCTTCTTTGTTAGCAATGATCTCTTCCTCCTCGAGTTCCTCATCTGTACTCTTTACCTCCAGCTTCGGGACGTCTCCCTTAATGACCATTGTCCTTCAATTCGGGTACTAAGTAGCCATATATCCAAACCCTTGGCACTTAAACCACTTAATCTAGCTTACCTTCTTGCTTGGTCCTTGCCCTTTCTCGTAAGTTCGAGTTAGCATGTCACCATCAAGTCAACTTTTCTGCTCAGCTCGAACATCCATCTTTCGAATTAGTTCGTTACTTAATTAAGCTCGATGACTTCCCTATCCGGGTCGGCTAGTCGGCATTCTGGTCAATACTCGGCTCCTTCTCTGCCTCTCTACTCGTTGAGCTATTCTAATGGCTTCATCCATTACGGTAAACCGTTAGATTTATACAATGTCTCAAATGTCACCTGGTAACCTAGTAAGGAACCTAGATATTGTCCATACTAGTAGTTCCTCCACTTTACATCGGATCATGAGCATTTAAAATTCTTAAGCATACTCGTCAATTGTTCAGCCTCCTTGTCTCAGCTCTTGAAGCAAGTAAAGGTATCTTATAGATAAGTATTTAGCACAAACCTGTTTCTAAGTATTCTTTTCATTTCTAACCAAGTATTAATCTCTCAATAGCCTTATCACCTTCTGATAGCTTAGAAATTCTTCCTCCACATAGTAACATATGGGTCCAAGCTTGCCGAAAGCTTCAAAAGGAAATAGTAGAGAATGTACAATAGAACAAAAACGAATGAAAAGTAAGCAAAACTCACGAACAACTCCAATGGATATGATGCACTAATGGGACTTCTGAAGATTCATGACACAACTCGATATGATGCACGAGAAGGTCCAGTGAGGTAACTCGCCACCTAACCTTACTTAAGGATTAAGATAAAAGTGAAATGAGAGTAAACAAAATAGTGTTTACGAAAAAGAAGAATATTAAGCTATATTGATGATAATCTGATGTTTACAGCTACAAATACAAGGGGTATTTATATCCAAGAATTTAAAGCAACATGTCTAAAAAGGAAAAGACATAAAGGGTATTATCTTAAAAAAGTAATGTACAAGAATACAAAAGGATAAAAATAAATATTCAAAAAAGGCAATGATTAGTGGAGTAGATTCTACACATGCACCTATACGCATGGTGGCGATATATTAGTGAAGCCGTTGGAGGATGTGGGCAAAAGAGTTTGATCAAATTGCTGGTCCAAGCAGGGGTGACTAAGGATCAGTCCGAGGTCGTTCTCTCAGCATCTTAGCAAGGGTGAGGCCAAGTAATTGGTCAACTCGAATGTGAGTAAGTACTCGAGAACGACTTAGTTGTTATCTCGGTAATCTACAACTCAGTATACTTTAGAAAGATGAGCAATCATTCAACTCGACACACAGGGGGACTCAACAGAGAGATACTTAGCTCAGCAATAGTCGGTTAGAGTAAGAGGATTTGCCTTGCTAGCCCTTCCAGTCCTTAGGCTCGATTGTCAGTCAAAAACCCAATAGCTTGATTCTTATCATGTAAAGTATATAAACATATACTACATGTTATTTTAAGTCATATCATAATTTTATTATTTATGCAATTTTATCTCTACATATTTACTAACGAACAGAGCTTATACTACATGATTACATTAATTATTATGAACTATAGTAAAATTATACTATTTTAGTTATTTCCTTACATTTTCGAGGTTCGAATCCACATGGTCTCATAAACTAATGTCTTGAGCCTACTCATAAATTCCTAGGTCAATCAAGTCAGTTTCACTAACACCTTAAATTATTTACTCAAATCAATTAGGTAAAATTTTAGGTCTTATACGCTACCTACTATGTGTCACGCCCCGAAGCGGTAGAGTCGTAACAGCCCCCCGTGTAAACCATCCTAAGATAGAAGTTGACCTTACAACTGCTATCTTAGACCCGATCTATACAAGGCATCTACGACTAACCCGCTTTGAAGTAAACAGTTTGTAATTTAAATAAATCATTTACCTAAGAAAGTGACGAAATCTCTATATATACACTATAATTCAGTTATTACAATTAGAGTTTACAATATTTCTCCGTAATATATTTCTTATTTATTACATTATTCAAAAATGAAAACTAATTCTAAAATAAAAATTTAGACCTTAAAATATATGTTTGTTCTTCAAAGGTTTTTCCTCACTCCCCAGGATCCAGCAGTTGCTAGCTTTAGAGTAGTTGTTTGCCGCTTCTTAGCCAGCACCTATACGACGTCTATAGGGATGTAAGCAACCACAACTCAGTAAGTTAGGATGGAGGACTTAAAATTATACCATAAACACAACAAGGTTTTCATTCAACTCATTAGGTGCAATGCAAGTGCAAGCAAATGTCATCGCACAACGTTATCCGGCCCGTCGTGAGATTAGAGAAATTGCGCCCGCTCTAATCCGGGTTGAGGAGTTGCCATTAATGCAACAACTCACGACCAAACTCAAGCTTGTGCAACCGAGAACTGTTACACCCCGAAGTCGCGAAGTCACAACAATCCCGCCGTGTAAACCATTCTATGATAGAAACTGGCCTCACAGTTCCTACCATAGAGATAATCTACACAGGGCGTCGACGACCACTCGCTTTGAAGTAAACAGTTCGATTAATAATTATATTACAATTATGATAAATATCACAAATTTCTATTAAACATAGATAATTATAAATAAGTCCACAGAGCTTCCCAGGAAGATTTACATAATCACCACAGTCTACTAATTTACATAATAACTATCAGTCTTTAACCTTTAACTACAAGGTCAGTCCAGTTACACATTTTACTAAGTATCTTGGACCTCACTCCCCTGGCTTCAAAAAAACTAACCTCTGGGTAATTGTAGGGCGGCATAATACTTGTAGTGATCACAAATCAAAACCTGCAAAAAGATCTATAAGGGTATGAGCAATTATAGCTCAGTAAGTTGAATTGGAGACTCATGAATGCATACAAGCACAAACAGGGTTATCAAACAATTATTTTCATGCAATGCAACAATCAAGTGTCATCGCACAACGTAGTCCGATCCATTGTGAAATCAGAGAAATTTCACCCGCTCCAATCCGGGTTGAGGAGTTCCATGTTATGCAGCAGCTCATAACCAAACCCAGGCTTGTGCAATGGAGACCACGCTCCTCCCGCGACTACCTTCGAACCATTGACTTCACCCCCGCCGCAACCTCCTCTCCTGTCACTTAGTTCGACTGAGGATGAAGAAGGGACCATTTTGCAATCCTGCGCTATCCCTTTCAAAGGGGTCGGTATTTGGTTGGAGAGTCCTATGATCCCCTAACGGGTTGCAATGTATGACATTTTCGGTTATTAGGGTCGATTAAGATTAAATTCTGGTTAGGGTATTCAAACAAGTTCATACCAATTCAATCAGTCACAAAATCATTCACAGTACAAATTCCAGCACGAATTCAGATACATCAAACACATGCGCAAACTATCTACAATCACAATCATATACAACCCTAAGTCTCCGAGTACTACAAAACTAATACTCTATTACAATAAGTAATAACCCAACTTACTTGAATTTGCTCGATCGCTCGATCCTTTAATCGCGAGCTGATTTGTTTCCGGATGTCCTATAATACAAATAGGTCCTTTTAGTACTTATATTTTATGGATTCTTATTCTAATTCATAATGTAACTTATTTTTCTCCTGTATACCTATAACATATTAATAATTCGTTGTATTCTATTTCGAGATTCGGCTCCTAAACTAGATTCTAGTTTTAATTCCTAAGTCGTAATTAGGCTCGAATCTCAATGTGACATTAATCACATTATACTCGGGTATTCAAATATCCTATTGGGTCGTAATTTTGGTATTCTAAACTATTCGGTACACGCTAACCCTAATTGAGGTATCGGATTTATTCCCGATGTATAAAAATCTTACATTTTGAGATATTTACTTAAAATTAAATATTATTTCAGATTTATTATTTTTCTGATTTCAATTATAATATTATCTAAATAACCTTATTTTTTTAGATTTATTAACTTACACTTTTACATATTCCTAATTTCTTATATTCTTTACCTAATTTCCCTAATTAACCATACTTAGTACCTAAAGGCTAGGATTAAGGTTCCACTGTAGAGATTAACTTCCCTAAACATCTAATTAAGATCCAAATCAGTAATTAACATCCTAATCACCTAATTAACCCTAAATCACCCAATTTTACCATCATTTTAGGGCTAAAAATTAACTTAAAATTTTTGAAAATTAATTTTAAAAAAATGGCTTCATAGCACTGTTCTACATCATATGAGAATCCTACAGAAAAAATTTGAGCCCCAAACTACACTCCTAAGCCTATTTATTTTTCGGTTTAATCATGCTCGGTTTTGAACAATTTGTTAAGGAACCTATATTTTCAGACATAATTAAACTAAATCAATATTTTTCCCTAAATCTACATACAATAAAACCTCAGAATAACAAGTTTCATAATTTTCTAGGCAAAATAACTAATTTTACAAAATTATACAAAAATCGGGGTGAATAAATGACTAACTGGTTCGAAGCTTTCTGGCCATCCAAACCCGGTCCAAGGCTGTCGGCTGGTCCAGGCGATGGTTCTAGTATAGGATGGTGGTGGTGGTTCGGTCCCAAGTGATGATGGGTGGTGGTTTTAGTTCACTTGCCTAATCTGCACAGTTTTCTTCTTTTTTTTTTCTGGATTTTCTCTCGATTTTTTCAGTGTTTCGATTTTTCTCAGATCTCAAACTGGCCAAATGACTTCTGAAATTTTTTTCCTTATTTATAGACAAATGTAGTAATTAATGTGCATTAATTTGATAAGATTTTGCCCCACTTCCTTGATTTTTGGCTTTTTGTTTGTCCAATTCTTATTGGTTATTTTTTTCTTTTTTCTGTCACAACCTGATCTTGTTGCAGCTTATCCTCTTCTGATTTTTCTATAATTATTTTGTATTTTTCTTTAATTATTTGCTTAGTTTTCAACCAATTTTAGTAATTACGCGTATTTTTATTTACACGTAAATACATGTGGGGTACACGTGAACATTCCTAAATATTATTTTGGTCATTCTAAAATTTTTAGTATACATATAATCTATCTCTAATAATTTATTAGTTATTATATTACACTTTTCGCCTTTTCGGTAATTAGTAGTTATTATGCTTAAAATTTGAAAATTTTATAGTCTCTTATTTTACTACTTATTTTCTTAAATTTAAGTTTGCAAGGTCATTTTTACTGGTATTTTGCTAAATAGTTTATAATTTGGGTTTGATCGGATCCCTTAACCGATCGTCCTAAACCTTGGGTTTTAAGCTCAAACCTATGGTTACTTGGCTTGGCTTTAGGGCTTACAATGGAGACCTCGCTTTTCCTGCGACTACCTTCAAACCACTGACTTCACCCTCGCCGTGACCTCCTCTCCTATCACTTAGTTTGGCTAAGGATGAAGAAAGGACTATTTTGCAATCCTACGTTATCCCTTTCGAAAGGGTCGGTATTTGGCCGGAGAGTCCTAAGTTTCCCTAACGGGTTGCCATGCATGTCCGATTATGATTACTGGTTGTATATTTTAGGGTAATCAATCATTTCATACAAATCATACAATACATGCTAGAGTAACAAACAGAATCATAGCATCACCCATAATCAAGCACATGCACACATTCAACTATCTAACAAGCACAACCAAGCATAATCTCAAGCCTCCAAAATACAGCCTTGTATTAATCCCAACTTACCTCGACTCCTCGCTCACTCACTCGAGGTCCGACTTGCTCAGGCCATCGCCAATCATCCTTATAACACAAACGTGATTTCAGTTTTTCATTGAACTATTATAGGTTCATTTTATCCTATAACGTTTATTGTTATGCTTTGTTTAAGGTTTAATATGCCTAATTATCTAGGTCTTAAGTCTTTTACAATTATTCTAGGTTTGGGATTAGGTTCGGGATTAGGTTCGGGTTTGGTTTCCGCATCGATTTCCAAATGAGATTCTAGTTCAATTTCTAAGTATTGTTTTATACTCGAACCTTAGAAATTCGTTTCAACTCATAATGTGAAATTAATCACATTACTTCCCGATCTCCTAAATATCATCATTACCCCTAGTCAGTATTTTATTTCATCGGTACACTTAAATCTGTATTAGTGTACCGAATTCACTCATGATGTGAGAAATTTTTACATTTTTCATCTAATTAAATAAATTCAAGTTTCTTATCAGATTTATTGTACATTTTTATTATTATCATAATATTAATTTTTATTATAATATTTTCTATTTATTATATTTCCAATAATTACATATTATGTATTATTATTTATTATGTATATAATATACTTCTAATATTTCTATCACTCTAATTATCATCTCTAAACATCAATTATCATTTCAAAATGTCTAAATTCCTCTTAAATCAGATTTTACATCTAATTATCCTAATTTACGAAATTAACTTAAAATGTATTATTTTTCCATATTACTTATTTACTACATAATTAACTTAATAATTACATCTAACACCCT